>VXBA01002508.1:369519-442533 GCA_013399895.1 Serilophus lunatus
GGACCGGGGCCCGAGGGTGGAACGGGGGCTGGGATGGAACGGGGGTTCAGGAAGGAGCGGGGGCTCTGGATGGATCGGGGGCTGGAATGGAACGGGGGCTCGGGACGGAACGGGGGCTGGAATGGAACGGTGGGCCCGGGGATGGAACGGGGGCCTGGGAAGGAACGGCGGCCCGGGGGCATCGCCAAGAGCTTGTCCGGAGTTCAGGGAAAAGGAGGATGAGCGGGCAGCGCGCCCCGCTCGTTGCCAGTGATAACAACTACCAGTACCTGAAGGGGACGTGGAGGAAAGACGGGGCGAGACACTATTTACAGGAGAATACAGTGACAGGAGAATGGGGAACGGGTTAACGCTGAAAGAGTAGGGTTAGATTAGGTAGTGGTAAAACATTCGTTACTGCGAGGCACTGGAAGCCGCCGCCCAGGGAGGCTGGGGATGCCCCATCCCAGTAAGGCTGGGCGGGACCCTGAGCAACCTGGTCCAGGGAAGGAGGCCCTGCCCACGGCTGGGAGTCCCAGCCCATTCCATATTCTGTAAGCGAGCGAGTAGGAAGGCAAGGAAGGCTGAACTAAGGGGAAATAGTAACAGCAGGATCTGCGTTACATCAGCCCCTCTTTCTTCCTTTGCAGACTATTCCCGAGGCTGACAGATTACCCAGGTTACTCGTTAATTAATTTAAATTTGTTTTTAGACAGGGGTAAAGGCTTGTGTGAGCAAAGGGCAGCGGTGATGCACAGCTCGGATCCTAGGTATGAATTTCACTGAGAAAAAACCTCTGCCCTCACACCCCTCCCTCTCTTGTGCCCATTACTGAACCTCTCTCCTTGTCCTCTGACACTTTTCTTCTGGTACACACTTAGGAAGGCCTGTGGTTACATTCCTCATAATTTCTCCATCAAAATTACTGTAATCTTATGTAAACCATGCAGACTTCTGAAAAGCTTCCAGCTTTTTCAGGTTGCAAGGCTAAAAAGAATTACAGCTGCGAGTAAACTTCCAAGTTCTGTGAACTACTCAAACATGTGCCTGTTGTTTATGGAGTGCTTCTCATTTTTCAACTGTTTAAAGTGTTCATTAATTATCAAATAGGACCTTATTTATCAGCCTCCCTTTGAGTACTACTTGGAGTTGACTGGAATATTTACAGGGTATGTAATATTGAATATCCTTGCACTTCAATCTTGAATCATAGATCTGTAAGTATCTGCTGAATATGAGTGGTTTTGCTTTGGCTCTCTGTTTACCTGACTCGACATGTGGTTTATGTCACGACATTTTAATTCACAAACACTAAAAACCCTTTCTGGCTGGCAATGCACACTTGGTGTACTGTAAAAATAGTTCAGGCTTAGTGATGAACAAGCAACAATGTCTGTAACTGGGCAGAACTAGTGAATAAACACGACAGCACTTTAAGATGTTTGAAAGTTTATTCATAGTAGAAATTTCAATTTCTTTTGAAGACTACAAAACCTGCCATCAGACAGGAGACGAGCAATGATAACTTTTGAGAACTGTTCATAGTTACATCTGGAACAGTTTTAATTACACATTAATAGCATAATTGGAACATTTCCTAGATCAGACTCTGAATAAAACAATCATTTAAAGTATTCAGTACATTTTTAAATCTTTTTAAACTACAGTTTCAGTTCTATGACAGCAGTGCCAAGCATCTAACAGATGCTATTGTAATGGTCTAGAACAAGGTACAATACCACTGATTTCCTGGAACGGTACCTTAGACTCACTTACATGCCATGCTGAGAAAACGAGTATAAAGTATGATTGTATAGAATTGTAGAAAAATACTTTATCTGTGATTTTGTAATTTTTTAAAAACAGTTTAAGTAGACTCCCCCCCAACTAGGTTGCAAAATAATTACATCCCTCATAAGTACACCTTCCCTTTGATTAGGTCAAGAGTATCAAGATAAAGCTAATCATTTACATCATTTCTGTAAGTGAAAATTCATCTATTAACCATTGCTGCTTGCTAAGGGCCAGCACACTTTGAATCCTTACTTTCCAACAATAGAAAAGCACAGCTTTAGTTGGTACACCACATTTACAAAAGCAAAACACACACACACACACAAATCCCAGACACATAAATCTATTTTCTTATGGCCTTGTGTCTTTAGAAAAACTTTGAAATATTTTCTTGAAAAACTCCTTTTAAGTTTCATTCAATGTTATAGTGATTATGAATACAGGACTTTGCCCTTACTAGATATAGATGGCATTTAACAAGTATTGCAACTACACTCTTCCTTCCATTCCCTCATGCTCTCAAGCACAGTAAATGGTAATTCCACACTAAAGAAAAATAAAAACAAACCATGGCCAAAATATAGAAAATTCACCTGTTATCTGCAGTTCTCCTTTTTTATCCTCTTTGAATCTGTATCTCTGAGTCCCTTGCTATGCTTTAAAGAACAAGCAGCAGTCCAGCAATGAATGTAAAGTGGGTCATTACTCACATTCTGATAGAAAGGTGCTGGTATTCAAAGACACATTATGTGGATTTCTTTATAGGTTCTAAAAACTGCAGCTACAAAAACATAAAAATAAATGTGAAAGTTGTGAACATGGATCCAAACCACCAAGGGACATAAAACCATGTCTAGCCTGTAAAATAGGCAGGCCCTTTATAAATTTGTTTAGAAAGCAACTTAAAAATACAGTAGATCCAGACTTGAAGACAGTCAAGTTAGGGTGTGCTAAACCCCTGTTTTGCTACAATTTAAGATGTTCATCCTCTGCTGCTCTATACATGACATAAAAGCAGCATTGGTAAAGTCTAAATTAACAGCTCACTTCAGACTGCAGATACATGAAATACAGGAGTTAACTTTGCTTCGCTATTTGGCTAATCATCAGTGAGCCTGAGGACAACAAAATATGGCTACAACAAAACAACTGAAAGTACTTTTATATTAAAATGGGTATTTCCAATACTGAGGCAGCATGACACTTCCTCTTTTTGGTCAGTTCTTTGCCAGGTACCTATAGATAAACACTAAACAGAGGAGAAACTCCTTCCTGAAACGTTACTATTGACACACTTGCAAGTACTGCTGTCCCTTTACTTCAACAGCATCAGTTTTAAATCTTGTTTGTTGGCTAAATACATCAATCTTCTCATTAACACCTTTAAAAGCCACCAGAAGGTAGTTTGTAGATTTTGAGAAGCCTGACTTAACATTACTCACAGAGCTGAAAATGTATTTTCTGAAAGGTAAGGTTTTACTAAATTCCTTTGGAAGTGCTAAAATTAAAAAAAAAGAAAAAAAAAAAGGCTTCTTTCTGCCTCTAGTTAAAGATGTTTCTTGAAGGAAGGGTAGATACATTTGCACACTTAAAGCAAACTTCACTGCTAGAGCACCAAGTAAGGGAAAAATACTAATTGCTTGGAAGAGCTGTGTGTTCACATTTCTGAGGTCTATACCAATTTAAAAATCCATGTTTATAAAAACAATTCCTTCAAAATTATATCATGGATTAATGATTTAGCAGATTTTTAAGGGCAATAAAAGTGGGATCCTTTGCAAGTCTAACAAAAGATGGTTCCCCTAGGAACTCAAATTCTGGCAGAAGAAACACTATTCATTTAGACCAAATTTGTGGTGTCAAAGGTGATTCTCCCTTTCAACAAACCTCTGATGATTTTAGGGGAACAAGCCAATTAATCACCATAAATGAAATTTAATACCACTAAGCCAAGAAAATACCATCTTATGCAAAACACAGAATTGCACCTTTTAGTTTTTAAATTGCATTGTTCATATACAGCCATTCACCCAGATCAGTATTTTATTAAAGCTGGAATTCCCAATAGCCATTTTCTTATCTGAAAGGAGTTAACATTGCATATTATTTTGGTGGAGTGGAACACTCACTGAATTCAAATACATTCCAGTGCTCCTTGTCATGTGGGCAATTTGATCTTTCAACATCAGCCACAGAGATGCACCTTTAATTACTTCAGAGACACCAAGAGGCCAAGGGTATTAAAATTTTATATTAGTATTTAAAGGGAGTCTTTCATCCTCATTATGAACCTGCTTCCACCTGCAGAGAAGTGAGAATGTTCCCTCTGAACAGCTTGATGTTACCTGACTGAGACAATACTATTTTCATGATAAATTAGAGCGACCCTTTTCTAACCCGACAGATCTGTATGACTTGCTTCTGATTTTCAATTTAAACAATCAGAAAATAACTGACAGAAGATTAGATCCATCAGTTTTGCAACTGCAGTGAATGCAGTTTAAACCTACTTTTTGCAGGCTTCTGCTTATTAGTGGACAATATGTTTTGCTTTATCTTCAGTTCTGGCTTTCTTCTATAATGCCAACATTCACTCACTGAACAAGTCCTTTGCAGCTTAAACAAGTCATAGAATAGAGATAAAATATTAGCAATGGATTACAAGAATAAACAATGTAGAAATGTCCTCTATCAGTAAGTATTTATCAATGATTCCTGAGTCCAGAGATAAGATGGGAGAGACTAAAAGGGAGGAGAAGAGGAACAAAGGCAGAGCAAATTATCTTTTCTCTGGGTTATATTACCAATTTTAGATATAGTATGGTGAGAGATTCACTGTTTAGACTTTGAGTACTATCAATGTCCTGACTTCCATAACATGATGTGTGGTGTCAAAAACACAGAAATGTAGAAAAGACATAGGCAAGGAGAACTACATATTCATAGTATTACATTCAATATCTGTTTAACAGTCACGCTTCTTTTAGAGCTGTCCAACAATCCTGATTAATCCAGGTGAACTGTTTAATCAGACTTAATTGTCCAAATGATTAATAATATCTAAGTAAAACAAGGCATGTATACATTAAAGAAAACAGCACGGAAATGTACTGCTTGTGAACTGTTTACAAAAACATACAAAATGTTGGATGGCACAAAGTATATAGTGCTAATATAAACAGATTGTTTAAGCTAAGTGCTTAACATAAACTGTCCATTTCTACCTGTAACAAAGAATATTTTAGGGGACAAAAAAATATTCCTTATAAAAATAATGCTATGTGGTGCAGAGTGCTTTATTCAGTGTATTTTTGACAGAGGTGGCATTTGTAATTCTGGTTTACTCAGTCGCGGCACATGATCCTTTTCCTTGTTTCCACTTGTCACTCCATTTGCAGCTCCAGTAAGATCAGTAACTTGCCATCAACAGTTTAAAGCGAGAGTAGATGAAAGCAGTAGCAGCAGCAGGAGCAGCAGCATTATAGGTACCAGCTGGGACAGAGTGTGCTCGCAGGTATCTGTCAGATATGTGCTACCTGTCGCCATGATTTGTGCTATCATCTTATGCCATGGTACCAAGTATCTGGTTGAGGTCATTTCACAGGGCTGTTGAGGTAATTTTTTTTATACCTCTCCTCTGAGCAAGAGTAGAACGGCCAACTGGCTCCAAAACTGGTGACTGATTACGATTCAAAGCAGAGTAAGTTGCTGCCATTGCACCCTGTGGGGTAGAGGGGAAAAAACAGTAAGAGTATGTTGTCACTGGTGCACACACTGTAAACCACACAGGGCTACGTGCCAGAGACTCAGAACAAGATTTAACTTCCACTCTATTTTCATCTACAAAACAGAAACATACTACTGCATTGGTCAAGTACCGGCAGTGTTAGTAGTGAGTGTTTAAGGTAATAAATGGTTTTACATTGCTTGAAATGTCAAGCTCAGAAGGTATAAGCTAGATTGTTAAATTAAATTCTCTCTCTATGCTGTGTGAGATTGGTGGGGAATGAAATCCCATTGGTAGGCAGTCTCTGCTTATCACTTACATAGGCACTTCAGTGTCCAACAAAATATATAAAATCACCAACATTACTCAAAACATGAAGATTTATATAAAAAAAAGTTAGAAAATTGTGAGCCGTGAGATCAGAACGTCCCCCACTTTCCACTTATGTTTTTTGGATGCTGGAAATTTCTAACAGCTGACTCAGACAGAGTGTTAATTATATTCTTCAGATCCCTTTTATGTTGCACAAGAGATTCTTGAATGTAGGAACTGAAAACAGGGTGGAATACAGAAAAATAGAATTCAATTAATTTTCATTTTCCTCTACTTGTTCGAAGTGAAAAAGTTTCAGGGTCAAAACCAGATCTTGTTTCAGACAGAGTGCAAAACACATAGTAATTAACACTGCCCTTTTCACTTCTCTTTAGCTTTTACTGTGATCACAAAGTGTACTGTTTTCTTTTAGTTACCGACAATTACCCTCCACTAAAACTTTTAAATTAGGCAATCTACTTTCCAGCTCCTCTACAGTCACCTGACAACATTTTTCACTATCAGAAGAATGATTTCTTTATGCTTGTTTCTTAAGTAGTTAAGCCTTCCAGTGTAAGTCAATCCAACAGATTTCAAACATGAGAAAATGGAAATCTTTCTTAAAATGTATTAGATTTACTCCCTGTAAGAGGTTTCTCATTAAATCTTACAACATATTACAAGTTCATTTTAGGGCTTAGTACAACAATCTGTCATAACAACTTTTAAATAGTACTCAGAGGAAACATGCTATCCTAACTTTTAAAATAAAACAAACTCCTTTCGTTTACACTAATGTTGCCTGAACAAATAGCTACTTTACCTTCACTAGATGGGGAGCATCCTGCCTGTTCAGCTGGTATTGAGGCAACTGGTCACAGTGAACTATCCAGGGGTGACTAAGAACTTGGGCTGCAGTCAATCTTTGATGAGGGTCAACATGAAGCATTTTTGAAACAAGGTCCTGTCAATAATATACCAAGGGTCAATTCAAGTAACTGTAAAACTTCAACTTTTAAACAGATTATAACACCAAACAGATTTTAGAGGTATAAAAATGCGTTCATAATGTCAGTTTAAAACAAGTGAAAAAGCACCCTGAAATGCTAACAGTGTACTTTTTAATTATGTGCCTTAATGGAATTTTGGTAACACAAAAGAAAGGTATCCAATTAAACAAGGAACATTTCATAATTTGAATCATCTATATAAAAGGGGCATAAAGGGTATTGCACACCGAAGTTTAGAGTCTATTTGCTGTATTTGATGTACTTCTCAAAAAGTTTTCCAGTATTTTTACTTTGTACAAATGCAGTAAAAACACAGTATAATACTTCAGCACTTTTCATTATCATGACTTAGACTATATGTATGATTTTTGAATGTTATGCTTCAACAGGGAGTTTTATTAGTGCATTTCTCACCACCGATAATTGTGCATGCGTGTGAATACTGATAAAATACACTATTTCTAAGATCAGCTGTTAACTGCTATAGTGCCAGGCACACCTGGTTTTCCTCCTACAAGTGACTGTTGAAACGTGAAAGGACCAAAAATAGGAAACAAAATTCTAGACACGTAAGGGATTAGATCAGTATTTTAAAATAACAATGGGTGGAACTTACCCAATAATATATAACATATATAAGGAACATGTTACATTGCAATCCATCCCCAATTCCCCAAAGGACAAAGCAAATATACTTGCCTTAGCTGTGTCTGAGACAGTATTCCAATAACCACCACTGAGAGAGAACTTTCCACTACCTATTCGGGCCAAAATCTCCTCTGGGGTGTCATCAGGACCATTTGCAAAAGGAGTGTAGCTATGTAACCAAAGAATTTCAATGTTAATGACTTCCATAACCTGGGCCTCAATAGATATTATAAATCTGATTGTAAGATTGAGTGAGCTCAACATAATTAGAGGCAACAGAGAGTCAAACAGTTGTAAAAAGAAAGTATTCTTAGCACATGAAAATACATGGCACTGAATACAGGTCTGTTCTTAGTGCATGTATTCCCTCTGTTTTGGGTCTGAAAAGGACATTTTTCCTAGAGCAGTCTAAGTACTGGTGGTTCCTGAATTTCAGAAAGTATTCCTAAGGTTTCATATTCCAGTGAAGTTATAAAATTAAATGTGAAAACTTTATGATGAGTCTGAAAGAGAATAAATGCTGTTTGACCAGAGGAAGAAAGGTACAGCAATTTTCCCTGCTTCACTATACACATTCTTGCTGGTACCAGAACATCCCCAACCAAAACAGAGATAATGAAAAACAAATGTTTGTCATTTATTTATTTTAAAATGCAAACCCATCTTTGATGATGTGGCAACCTTAAGAACCTAGCACAAAAAATTAATCTAGTTGGCAGATGCAATAGCAACTATCTTTTAAACTTATGGTACTACAGTTGAATTTATCAGTCATTTTCTTTTATATAATCAATTTCTGTTGCATATACAAATGCTTTTCCATCACACTTGTATTCTAACTGCATCATTTGGAACTACTCAGTTGCTGAATTTTACACATAATCATGCTTTAATGCATTGCAATTTTATTTGCAGCATGTATTTTCTTCAACGTATGTGCTGCTTAATCATCTGTTTTCACTTGAAATGATTAATTCTTAACCATAAATCACCTTTAAGCAGAAATTAACACCTAAAATAGATGAGAGATTAGAAGCAAAGAATTTTGCACACCAATCCTCACAAACCCGGATTCTACTTAAAGGCAAAGCATATTCTCAACCCCAAAATTGAGATTAACCAGTGCTTTGATGGAAACATCTGCAACAGTGGGTCTAGGTTTATTTATCTGTATGTTTATATTGGCTTGCTATTGTACAGCAAAGCAAACTAAAATTATCCTTACCCTGTAAGCATGGTATAAAGCAGAACACCAAGGCTCCATATGTCACATGCAGCATCATAACCTTGCCTCTTTAAAACCTGAGGGAGACAAATTATTTTTTTTGAGAAAACTGCTTATTATGCCGTAAAAATAATAAGATTTCAAATTTTTAGTGTTTACAAAGCAATTCCACTTACTGAGCAAGAATGAAAATATTATCTAGCTAGCAAAAAACCCCATTAAAATAAATCAATGCATATCCTGGTTTTTACCTCTGGAGCAACAAAATTTGCTGTGTAACACGGAGTCATCAGAAGACCGTTTTCCGCTCGCAGTTGTTTTGCAAAGCCAAAATCACAAATTCGAATTGATTCTGGATTACCAGATTCATCAACATAAAGAATATTGCTAGGCTTCAGATCTCTATGAACAACCTAAAAAATAAAACAAACTGCTAAATACAATAAGCTAAACACATGAAAAAGTTTCTATTGTAATCAGCAATTCTGCTACTTAATCTCTAATCTCCCATCAGTGATCAGTTCTCAGCATTCCAGCTTCTATCAAGAGCTGTGGTGTTCTAATGCTCAGTGGTGTCTGGAGTACTACAATTCAAACTTGGAAACTAACTATAAAACCCCCTCCAGACATCCCACACCCTCCTCTAATTTATTTGTACAGACAGTTCCAGATGTCTTGTGCTAATGGTTGAATCATATATTTCCTTTTTAACATGCAGACCTACAAGGCTCTTTAGATCAGAACCTTTGGCTAGCAATATCTTTTGGAGTCATGGGTGTCTGTAGCTGCTGATGGATTACCTTGCTATGTAAGCACACACTAGTTACTGCTGGAGTAACTCTGTATTCCATCCTCTTAATTCTGATAATCTGATTTAAACTCAGAGAAACACTTAAGGCCTGATTAAGAAGAAATTTTAATACAGTTCTGTCAAAACCCCCCCAAAATATCGAAGAAGTATTGTCCAAATAGACTGGCATGACAAAAAAAGCCTTTACTGGTTCCCAAAGGGCTGCTCTTGCAGGGGCCTGAGACATAAAATGCTTGACAAATGCTGTAAAAGCTGCCAAAGTTGTAGGAGAATGAACCTGATCTTATTTGAAGCTATGTTATAACAAGCCTTAATAAAACCTGGAATGAACAGGAACAGTCTTTGATCAAAATCAGATGACTCGTTACATTTTCTTCACAGGAAAAATTAGTCTAAAATCTCCACTCTCTGCTCTCTGTGAAGTAAAGAATATAAACTGCTATACTGTAAGACAGTAGGGCGGATATAAATTTCCTCCTTTAAATATTTAATTAGAGCATGAAGGCCTTTATCTTCCTGATTGTTCTATGTGTCTTGTTAATAATAAACACAACTCTTCATAGTTAAATTTGAACAGAAGAGCTTGGGGTGAAATATTTCAATAATTTAATCACATTTGAACAAGAAGATATCCCTGAACTCCAGCAAGGAAGTGATGTGCAGAAATCAGCAGCCCTCCACACTTCTCCAAAGACAGAAGTGTTTCAGGAAAGGAATATAAGACTAAGAAGAGTTCAGCAGCCTTGCACATTTTCAAAGCCATTTAACACACTAAATCTATTTAGTAGAGACTTTTTCAGCATCCAAATGCTTTGCAATTCTCAAATTCAACACAACAAATACTTAATATTATGGAAATAAGCACCTTGTAAGCTGAAATATACAAATTATTTGACTCGGAACAGTAGATGTAAAGGGGAATATCCTGGCCTTAGATGTCAGTGTATGAGAGGAACCACGTCCTGATTAGTCCTTGTTTTTTGGTGTTCAGATAGATTAGAAACCCTTTTCTGTAGGTCATCAGTAAAACACTATTTGCTGCCTCAAGAGGAAGAAATTTTTTGAAATGGATTCTAAAAGGGTAGAAAGAAAGAAGTGGGCAATGGAATCAGTACAGAGCTGGGGATTTGGCAGTTTCTATAATCAGTCTGCTTGAGTTGTATGCTTTTTTGGAAGAAAGGGAAGCAATTCTCAAGTAGGAGGAAGAGTAAGTGTAACTGTCTAGTTCAAATTCAAATGCTAAATCCCAAGCAATCAAAATGTTTAAGTCAAAGAATACATTGATTTCGCAAAGGAAAAATTTTGAAAATATTAAAAACAATAATTTAAAAAAAAAAAGTTAGATTGTTTATTTTATATTGATATTTTCACAGAATCACAGACTATGCTGAGTTGGAAGGGACCTACAAAGACCATTGAGTCCAACTCTTAGCCCTGCACAGGACCATCCCCAAGAGTCACATCATGTGCCTGAGAGTATCATCCAAATGAAATTTTATTTTAGAGCAACAAAGGAGAGCAAAACAATATGCATGACCTTTCATTTCTTTATTTCTTAGCATCATGTTTTAGACTAGCAGTCATATTAATCTACCAGCATGCAGAAGTTTGCTGCTCCAAAGGGACATGGTCCTTCTTGCTTATCCTTTTTCTGATGTCTATTGTGCCACTGATGCATGTGGGTCCTAATACTTCTAGAAGGCTTTGAGTGAGACTTGGAAGTACAGCTTACCCTGAAGAGGAAGATTTCTTTCCTTGCTTAGCTAATTTTTCAGTTCAAAAGTATCCTATGAATGTCCATGAGGAAACTCCTTCTGGGAAGGGCTGTGGAGACTGCATAGATTCAGAGTCTGTCAAACCAGATATTGCCTAATACCATATTCAAATGAGTGCCTCCAGTATCCAGTTACAACAAGAAAATCCACTGAAGACAAGAAGGACTCTTCCAGACAAAAATTAGACTACTGAAGTGCTCACTGTTTACATTTATGGCCCTCTTTCACGTGGAGGGAAATTGAACTTAAGACCTGAAAATTTCCAAAAGCAGAAGTTCCAAAGTGCATGTGGTCTAACACAGGTTAAAGTGCCAATATTTACAAGAGATCTACAGTAAAGAAACAAAGGCCCCTCAAATCCTTTATTTGATGCAAGGACACTGCGTGTCTTTTGGCCACATGAGACAAAAAACAATTAAGTTATGATTTGTTATTCTATTATCTGTATTTCCATGCAGAAAGTATCAGGGTGTGTTCTGTGGATACCACCAGCCAAGGATTCTAGTTCTGTGCACACAGGCTCAAGTAAAAACACACACATGAGGAAGTGATTGAAGAAGGTGATGAATCACACAATAAGACACCAGATAACAGCTTCCAGAAATGACAGTGTGTGCTGAATTGTTATTTGTTACTTAAAATAATTTGAGTACTATGTGTTCCAAAGCATCTTTTCTTGGGTAATAACATCATGTATTAGTAACTTGACTTTTTCCTTCCCACCTGTACTTTCTGCTTTTTCTCTATCCTCTTTTTCTTGTTTACTTAAAAATGCAACACAACTTGTCATTCTTGCCATGCAATTGTCACAATGGCCTTCTTTGAATTTGAATTATTCCCTCTGTCTCCGAATTAATTTCTTGAAGTATTAATTTTCTGTCTCCTACAACTTCCTGGTCCTGTGGTGCAGGAGTTCCAAGTCATAAACCATGTTCTTCAAAACCAAGAAGTCAAAGAAATTACAAGTGTGATAGGTGGAAAATAAATTTTCAGGGTCTATCACTATTCATTAGGTCTCATGGCTAATCAACAGCACTGGTTCTATCACGACCTCCTAGATTTTCTTCTTCTCATACCCTCTCTGTTAGTCATTAACTGCATATTCCACAGAATTGCTGACAGACTGCACGAAGAACAACAGAAACAGTTGCATCATCTCAGTTATCTGAACATATACACAGGTGATAAGGGATGTTTTAATTTCAACGCAAATTCCTGCTGCAATGCAATTGTTTACAAAAAAATTGTTTAATTACCACGCAGAAGAACGTATCAAGATATGAGTTTATGCTTCTGGAAGAGAAGAAGGTGAACAACTTATAATGTTTTGTCCCAGATGAAAACTTACCCCTTGTGCATGGAGATATTCAACTGTTTTTGTTATTGTGAACAGAACAGCACTAGCTTCTCGTTCGGAGAAAAATTTCTGCCTCAGAATTTTATCCAGCAGTTCTCCTCCTTTCATCAGTTCTGTTACTACATATACGTATTTTCCATCATCATACACCTGCAAAAAGTACCCAAACATGTCAACTTCAAAATACCTATTTTCTGCTGTCTTCCTGTGAAATGCACAGAGACAGTGCAGGTGTGTCCACATGCAGTTTTCTTCAATTATTTTCCCCGTGTTTCTCAATCCACACACTATCCAAACATGATTCATCTTCAGAAATTAACACAAAACCTTGTACAAAATGGCAGTGCAGTAATAAAATAACAAAAATACTGGAAGGTAAGTGTTTAAAGACAAAAAAAAGGATGAATAACCAGTAATTTTCCCCAAATACTTCTACTGACATAAATTAAACTAGACATGCGAGAAATTAAGTAGCAAAAAATGCTAACTAGTATAATTAAGGCAAAACCAGAGCTAATTCTAGCACAAATTATTGCACCAAATTACATATATGTAAAGAGATCATTCTAACTGAAAAGTCAGACAAAAAAAGAACCAGAAAATATAAGTGGAAGTTAACCTCAAATGCCCTTTGTGAACACTGAAGTGAATGCATACAGAATTGCTATGATAAAAGCCTACAACGTATGTATACCTCTGCTCATAAAACATACATGCAAGTCTAAAATTTATAAAATATGCATATTTTAGCCCTTAATTCTAGTCATGAAAAATGGCTAATTTTTGCATGGCTTTTATCTTTCAGGAAAGCAGTAGTTGAGAATCATTTATATTATCACCAGGGGGCACTACAGACTGAGAAACACCAAAACACGTTTTACTCAAGCATTTCATTTCAGTTGCAATTTCATAGAATGGTTTGTGTTGGAAGGGACATTATTTTGTTATAATTCCATTGCCATTGGCAGGGACACCTTCCACTAGACCAGAATGCTCAGTGCCCCATCCAACCTGGCCTTGGCTCAGCTCAAACTACCCCTCCAGACTTGACTCCTGCTTTAGCAAAACAGACTCTTTCCCTATTATCATTTCACCCTATTTTTACTATGATGTTGCAATTGTTCTCTTCAGTTAAACATGTGAAATAAAAACTAGTTTGTGTTTGAGTAGAAACAATTATTCAAGTTCCAGTAAATGAAATTTAGGAATAGGTATCAACTAAATAACGGAAAACACAAAGTTTTCATCCCAATTTCCTTGTCTTGAGCTACCTAGGAAATATGTTCTACTAAAGTTCTAAGCTTCAAAATTTTGAAGCTGCTCTTAACTATACTAAAAGGATTTATTCTCTCACAAATTGAAAAGAAAAAAAGAGGAAGAAGGTTAATGAAATAATTCTGCAGCTTTACAAGCTTATGATCCTAAGGAAAAGAAGACATGACAGGTTTCTGTGTTCACTTGACAGAAAATGTTCACCCATGAAATATAAATGACCAATCACCTGAATGCATCTGTACTAAGACTTCAAATATTACACAGTATTGAAAAGCAGATTTATCTAATTCTAGATACTGAAGTAGATTTTTTTTAATAGGCATGCTTCCTTTAATCCTGGTATAACTTTAGGAAATAAGCTTATTTCATTTGACATGACGGAGCACAGACATCTCAGTACTGCAGAAGGCATTCAAACAAAATTTGCATTTGGTTACTATTTTATCTGCTACCCCTTGCTGGTTTTGTCTGCCTAACAAAAAAACCCATAAATAACTCATCCCAAACAAACAATCCCCCCCCCCTCACCCCAATTCCTCTAATGTTATTATCAACTTAGTTGTCTGCACTGAATAAATACTGTTGAAGTTTTCTTCACAGTCAGGTGCACAGTATCATGCCAAGATCATAAATGTGACGTTACTTTATAAAATTAACTCTGGGCACAAGCCAAAGATCAGTTGGTATCTCTTCTCTACCAGGCAAAGTGAAAGAAACTATAGTGAGAAAACGTGTAGGCACACGAACAAAATGTAATTGAGAAAGAAAACAAGGTTTATGCAAAGTGAAATAAGATTTTACATGTGTATTATGAGTTTTTTTTCAACTCATAAGTAAGCACTAGGAAAGAGGGACTGGATATACTGTATTCAACTTGCTAAAATGCTCCTGAAAAAATTCTTCAAACTGCTTTAAATAACTCAAAACAGAGCAGTAACTAATGTTAAAAATGGTAAAAGGCATATAATGGTCTGGCACAGGAAGTTTGTAGGTAATGTTTTGTTGGAAGCTGTGTGCTTCCTCCATTCTTACACTGTTTCCTAGGCATCCACTAATGGCCTCTGTCTGAGGCAGGATATTGGATAAGAAGGACATCTGATTTAGTACAATATAGCTCCTTCTGTTGTTTATATACTGTGTGACTGAAAAAGACCACTGATAACAATCAGAAGGAAACCCCCCAGAGGACTGTACACTGCAGAAATAATTTGGTCTTTTGAATATCCATTGTTTCAATCCAAATACCTTCAGAATTAAATAACATAAAAAGGCTGAACAAGAATGAAAATTTCCATCTTAAGCTAAATTCAAATATTACTGCATTTCTTCTTGAAACAGAAGAAATTATTTCTTGCAGAATAGTAATTTCCAAAGACAGGTACTTAAACGCTGAAATGTTTTACTTTGGCACTTCAGATTAGAAACATTTAAGTTTGGATGTGGAACTGGATGAAAAATTGAGCAAATCAACAATGAACTTGATATTTGTAATAGTATGTGGTGCTCTTGAGTTTGACACCCAAAGGCAAAATGCTCCTTATTATCTCCTCTGGAAGCTGCTACAGCACACATACTGTGGGATATGCAAGCAATCTGTCCCATGGATCTATATTAGGACAATGAAAATGTTAAATTCTTAAGGTATTGGATATTATACAAGTTTCTATTACATATGAATCCTGTATCTCTTTCCTTATACTGGACATCCATAATTTCTGCTTGGGGAACTGATCTGAAGCAGAAGTGAGTGAAAATTGCAGCCTACTGTCTGTCTTCCTCTGAGAGACTTAAGGCTTTTGTTTGTTTGTTTTGTAATCTATTTGTGTATCGCTGTTGCTGTGCATGAAAGATGGTTCCTGCTGGAAGATGACTGATGATGATAAAAAATTAATTACAAAGTAAAATAATTCAGCATATATGGCAACTGTTCAAGGCTGCCTGGATTTCTCTGTTCTCAACATAAAATATTCATAAGGCTAAAGTTCAGGTAAGTGCTCACATTCTTGTGTTTGTCTTCCCTCTTAAATAACCTAACCTCTATTATGAATTAAAGTAACACACAAGCCAATATGCAGCACTAACAGCAACATGAGTGCTGATGCAGGTTCTGTTGAGCACAGCTGTTTTCAAGAAGCTTTACTGTCCAACTGCATGAAGCAGAACAGAAAGTGGACTGTAATTATGGTATCTAGTTTACAGTAAGATAAGCTCCATGGTGGGCTCCCCTGTATATCTGCCTTATTTTGTCTGTTCAAGAAAGGGCCAAAATATGATACTGATAAAGTGAGGACAGATTACAGTAGAAGAACTTTATGCAGAGTTCCCTAGTACTCATCTCTACAGTATTTATGAGCTGTTGTTTTAATGAGTTCAAAATGTCTGACAATCTCCTTTCAGCTGAGCTCAGCTTCCTGGAAGTGGTCTGCTGTTTTGCTTGAGGTTTGGTTTGGGAGACCAGAATATTTTCCTGCTGCCTAAGAAAGTCATTAAGCATATGCCTTTTTAATTTTTAATCCTCTTCAATGAATAATCAAGAAGAGAAATACAATTTTCTTTTTCTGTTAGATCATCAGAATCTACTGTTCACTATCAAAAACCTCTGCTTCCCAATTTATATTGTTCCTTTCTTTTTATAATCAAAGTGTTTCCATGGTCAGAGCAAAGTAATTAAAAAAAAAAAAAGCTAGACAGTGTTCCATACAAAGACCAGATAAAGATAGCAGGGAAAAAAGTGACAACCATGGATATGGAAAGATTTTGTCTACTACTGAGTAATACTTGCTCCTGTCCATGAAAATTACTTTGGGTACTGTGCTAACAGTGAATCCTTAGTTATATGATAACGTACCTTAAAATTGCTTTTGATTATGGTAGACAAAAGCAGATTTAAAGTTAACTAAGCAACCAAAAACTTCCTCGTTCCTTTAAAAATACAGCCAATGTTAAATGAATTATTCTTGTGCTAGGATTTATGAAGGATGAATTATGTGACTCCATGGGATTATGTTGTACCAAAAACTGAGCATCTTGAAAAGAAAAAATTGGGTAAAAAATTGGATACTGTTGAATAAATTGCATTCGGACATTGTTTTATTTTTAAATACTGAAAAACATCAACACAAATCTGAAACATAGTTTGTCATCTCTCAAATTAGAAAGTGATACACAATTATAATACACTAAAGGATGTCTTTAAAATACTCACATCTTTTAGGGTAATAATATTTGGATGCTGTCCATAGCGCAGCAGGATTTCGATCTCCTCAGTTGGATCTCTTTTACTCTTGTCAATAATCTGTAAGAGCAAGTAAATACACAGGCATAATTGGTTTTGTGAACATTATACAGTGTAACACTTTGGTGTACTTACTAGCATAAACTGTTAAACAATATTTATTTGTTTTAAAGGGCATGGATTATAACCACAACCAAGTTTGTTAAACTGGAACAGCAAGGCAGAGCAAAAAATGTTGGGGAAAAAAATGAAAAAAATCTCTGTTGAAAACAATATTGGAAGATGAGTGATCTGATCCCTCTGGCTGTGATAAATAATGCAAGGCAGTTTAGCAGCTAAGACTTCAGTCACCCATTATTTAATAAAATAGGAAGTTCCTAATTTGACATGATATACTAGTTTGTTGAGGTTAATTAACTGATTTTCCCAATGTTAATCTCAAACAAGTATTTGGTGCAGCCAAAGATAAAGCAGGAGAGTAAGATAACGAAAAAATTAGAAAAAGTAAAAATTTCTCAGAGTTAATTCAAACAAACATTCATTATGAAAGGCCATTTGAATCTCTGGAGACTTGCTATCAGGCTCTGAAGTTCTCCCTATGCAAACAAGCAAAATATTATTTTGCCCTACTTAGAATGTATTCTTATTCTCATTTTCTTCTCTCCTCAACTGCAGAATTTCCTATAAACCTTGTCCTCATTTCTGTCCTACCCCTTCATCCTTATGCCCTTACTTAACATGTAAGACACTAACCACTTTATTCGTTTTCTTGTGATTCCTTGAGGGAAAAAATACTGTAACAGAGGCAACAGAAAAGTGAGGCAATCTTCACAATACATGTTCTAGCTGAGGGAGTTAACAGCTATACCAGAACTTTCTTCCAGTTTCAAGAAATTACTATAAATTGAAAGCACAGAAGTCAAATCCGTTCCTGGCCAGAAGCAGAATAAAGATAAGTATTTAACTACCAAATTGAAATTGGAAGGTCTCCAGTAGGCAATCTACATACAAGGATACAGAAAAACACACTTAATTCATCTTCACGTTTTATACAATTAAGTAGTAAGCTGTTCAGAAATTCAAAAAGAGAACTGCTTCAGAGTGCAGGATTTAAGCACTACTTTTTTTTTTTTTGCACTTACAAAGTCTGCTAATCCACACTCCTGCTTGCATAGTAACCCTTCTGTCCCACAGTGTTATACAAAAAGACATTGCAGTTCTGGGAAATCTCCTAATTTCAACTAAGAATTTAATGACTTCAAAGAAGTATTAGAAAGCCCAATAGAATAATATAAAAACAATATTAAAAACCTTGTTGAAAATGAAGAAGCAAAGAGTTGAATTTTATTTTGCAAGTTACACCAGACTTAAGACTTATGAAACTCCTTAATCATCTGAGAATTTATGAATTTACTTTGGAAGCAAGAAAATCATATGTAACTACATTTGAATACAAGTAATCACATTTTTTAAAAAATGATAAAAAGTCACATAAGCTTTTCATAGTACATTTCCTTCTAGAAGCAGTCTTGCAACTCCCATCAGCTGCCATAATTATATAGATGATTCAAAGAAGGAAGATTGCTTTTCACCACCCAAAACAGCATCTAGATAACAAAACCCATAGAAATTCCATATAAATATTGCTCAGCATATATTCTATTTGGTTGACTAGTATAGTTCAGTTGTAGATAATATATTTTTATATTAAAAAATTACCTTAATGTGTATGTTCTCTATGGCAAATAAAGAAGGCCAATACTAAAATGTGAAAAATGTAGTTTATAACAAATAATTACCTTTACAGCATATTCCATGTTTGAAGCTTTATGAATACATCTCTTGCAGATAGAGTAAGACCCAACTCCAATATCTTCCTTTACTTCATATCCATCAGTAAACTGAATGCTGTTCCTGTGCAACTGCTACCAAAATAACATTATCAATTGATGAATATTCTTAACATGCAACTGTTTTTATGAAAATAAGTTTTAAATTCCTATTGATTTCCTTCAATTTAAAACAGATGACTGTACAAGGTCAAAGTGGTCTAAATAGCCACTACCTTCTGTTCAAAATTAGTATGAAGTAAATAATAAATTGGTCATATAGGAAATAATGCCCACTGTATTTTAGAAAATGACATTGTTTTTCTTATAACTGACTGATTAATTTAAAGACAGACTCTGCAAACCAAAGAAAAACAGTAGACTTCAAGGTAAAATATCACTGTTTCTATTGTCTGAATTAGACAGATGAATGCCAGGTGGAGAATTCAGACATACTAAACAGAATCAGATTAAATGGAATTGCATGGAATGGCAGTCAAAAATCCTTTCACATAAATAACAAGCTGAAAGAAGGACAAGTGTTCACTCTTGCAAGGGAAGGAAATGGTGTTCCAGTGTAAGGGGTTTGTGCAAAGGATGCAAAGCTTTGCAGGAAACCATCTGGGCATCCTGCAGCACAGAAAAGAGGAAATGGGAGTAAGGAAGTGGTTGAGGGGCACTGAGGAAAGGCAGCACAGAAACAGACCTTCACAAGAGAAGGAAACCATATACAAATAGTACCATCCACCAAACTATGAGGGAAAGACAACACAGAAAAGCTTGTGGGAATTTTTAAGAAGATATAATTCTGAAACTATTCAGAAATAATTCTGACACATGTATCAAATCAGACACTTTCTTGAGAATAAAAAAGGATCTAAACTTCTATTTTAAAAATTTTTATTAGGCATGAAATAGTAATGTGCAGAATCAAGCATTTTCTAGACATGAAAGTTCTAGAGAAATGCAAAAGCTATTCATCTGAATAAACTGTGTTATTTTTTTATTTTCTCAGACATTTGCAAAATATCCGTGGGGTGAAAAATACAAACAAACCCAATCATACAAACACACCTTTTTATTCCTACCTATACATTAAGAAATTTTCAACACTATTTAGATCACCAGTTGGTTTTCATGACTCAGTAATTAGAATTAAAAGCAGAAAGAGGAGGTAGAAATACAATTTCTGCAGAGGTGTTCCAGTTTTCTCTCTGTATGTGCATTTGCTTTTATTCCTCCTGTGGACACATGCTTTTAGAATTACCTCAGCCTCATAAGGAGGCAAGGCAAGCCTCTTCCCCATTCTAGCATGAGCCACACCTTTCTTGTCTCGTAGAAAACTACACCTTACCAAAGCTTTGTTGTCTAACAATAAGCAGCACTGGCAGTAACAGAATATGTAATAGCAACTGTTATTAAAAGTGACAACCTCACAATTATTAGTATGGGAGACTGTACTGGAGTCATTCCAATACTTCAAGGAAGCCAAAGCTTTAGTGTGTACTGTAACATTGACTGGTACGATAGACTGAAATCAGTCACAAAATAGCACAGATTAGCAAATTAACTTAAAGTGGCTTGGGAGGGACAGAGTATGTCCTGGGTCATGGATTCCAAGATACACACAAGTCCAGAACATCCAGCTGCAATTCACAATTGTACTTCTCTGCCTCCTACTACTGCATTGCAGGAATCAACTGACATTTTTATGCATGAGGGAAAAAAACCCAAGACTTCTGTTATTCCCTTCCATCTAATAATTATGGCTTGATATTAAAGAGTTAATTCAATACAAATGGAAGACTATTTTCCTTTAAGGTTGAAGCCTATCTGCACCTGTAGCTGCTCAGTAATTAAAGGATCCTGCACCTTCAGAGATTTTATTTATATGAAATGATCCTATCTTTACTTTTCCTGTATAAAAGCTAATAATGACTTTATCATGGTATTTCATTCCGTGAGGAAGGAAACAATCCTTTCACCAAGAAACAAAATGGATTTTTTAAAATTTATTGATCTACTCTTTTTTTTTTAAGCAGATGTACTCACCTGGACAATTGAATGCACTCCAACTGTCTGCATTGCTTGGCTTTCATCATCTGAGGCAATAGCTACAAAACTAAATCCCCGAAAGAGCTGATGAGCATTAGCACTGGGTGGGATACCAGGTGAATCTGAAAAACCACATTTTTTAATTACAAGCAGTGTTTTTAAAACTTAGACATGAGATCATGTCTACACTGAGAAGCAAACTACAGCTTTATTCTATACAAAGACTGGAATTTTCAGAAAATGTTTCTGAGGGTGAAAATACACACAAAAATGAATTGTTTTCCATACACCACCTAGAAACAGAACTGATAATCAGCCTATTTTATTATACAAAAACCAGTACTTTTCAAGAATATTTACAGCATATCTACGTTATGTTTTTGGAGGAGAAGTACTGAATTTTTGTAACATCCTACATTTGTAAAGAAATAAATTTCTATCAAATTTTGAATTCAAATTCTGTTTTTTGAACATGTAAGTTGTTTCATTCTTATCTGTTTACCTTTTGGAGTTTTTGCTGTAAACTCGGGGTCAAAATAAAATGTATCTTCAGGTCTGCCAGTTGCAGGTTTAAAAGGGGGATGAATTTCTCTCCTGTATAATTTCTGAAGAGAAGGAACACAGTTATGTGACATCAAAGGCTTAACCAAGAAATTTACTGAATTAATTTTTAATTAGATACTTACATTCCAATCTATTTTGGAAAAGAATGCATGCCTCTTAATTTCTTCTACTCCATCTGGACCTGCCCCTTTTATAAGGCAGAGAAAAGTCTGAATTACTTTCTTCTTGGTCAAAGGAATGGCAAGCAAAACTGTATTTCTTATTTCTTCTGCATTAATTTTAGTGTATGACTAGCAGAATTGATAATACTTTGTGATCACTAGAAAAAGCAAACAGGCAAACTACATTCTTACTGTCAAGCCTGTTCTATACAGTAAACAAAATTTATTTATTCAATTTAATAATCATTGACATTATGAATATTATAATCAAATTTTAAAGATTTTGCTAATCACTTTACCTAATCTGTTTGCTGGGTTTCTCTTGAAGAGCATTCGCAGAAGACTCTGTGCTTCAGGACTCAAGAACTGGGGCATTCCAAGTTTTGCTCTACAGAATAAAAATAATTAATAGTATTCAAACATATTTAGGTAAGAATTAACTCTGCATTCACCCTGAGCTTTGTCATTCAAAAAAAATCTGTAACAAGCAAAGTAGCATCGCTGAGAAATTGCCTTCAGACATCAGAAACAGAGCAAAAGTGCTGTCAGTCATGTAAACATATTTGGGTTGGGTTTTTTTTGATTAGTGTAATATTTTCAGTAATGACACGAACTTAAGAAGAGGTGGCAAAACATGTAGAGAAGAACAGCTACAGGATAACAGTTTACAAACTTGCAAATTTTTGTAATATGCTTTTATTTTTATATAGGCCCAGTTACTACCAAATGACAACAAGCAAACCATTCATATGAAAGAAAATTTAGGAGGAATAAGTAAACTACCACAGGATGACATACACCAGCAGCACACAGGAAAAACAACAGGAAACCTAAGCTAGATGACAGAAACTGAATCAAGGTAGGACAGATCTTAAAAGAGCAGCATGTTAAAAAAACCCCAAACAAACAATTACTCATTTCTTTTTCTTTGCTCCTCTCCCCAGTCTGTTTCAAATATAACTTTTCCAACTTGCCAGTCTTCAATTTTTAGATTTCAGTTTTTGTAGTTCTGTCATTTAGTTTTGTTTTGTAATCCTTGCCATACTTTTCTCCTCTCCATTTAACCTTGAGCCTCCATTCTCCCACTGTTACTAGGGCTCATTTTTTCTTATAACAATGATAACGGTAAGCATGATATAATTCCCTTCTTTCCACCATTTTCCATTACTTTAAAACTAGAATTTGCTATATTTTCCATTCCCTTCAGCATTAAAAAGCTGGGCGCAGGGAGGAGGAAAAGTCTGAATACTTTGCCTTCTTTGAGCTTTTCAGTAACAGACTACAGGTAGATCAGGGCCACCACTGGAGTGGAGGAATGGCCAGTGGGCTATCCAATGCTTCCTGATTGGAATGCGCCACTAGCAGCTGAATTCCTACACATTCACTTTAAATTTTGGGATTTCACTGCATGTTCACTTGATGTAATTTCTGCTCACAGTCAAGTACCACAGAACTACACTGAAAGCAGGAAGCAGGGAACACATTGTCTGCGAAAGCACAATGGTAACATTTACAGTGTTGCTGAAGGACTGAGAACAGAGAACTATGATAGGACTGCGCTGGAGTGAGTGGGAATCTTTGTTCTATTATAATCCAAAAGAGCTCCAGAACTAGGATGCAGCCCTGGAGGTCCAACATGAGAGGTCAACTGCCTAGAAAAAAACTAAAACCAGGCCAAAACCAACTGCAATTAATCTCATGGAGAAGTGACTCAATAACAAAAACAATACATAGAAGAAATTCTAGAGGACTGGTATGTACTGCAGTCCACAGTGGAGCAAATTGAGATTATGACTCCCATTGCTCCTTCTCCATCATGAAGGACCTCTCACAAAATCCTCTATCAGGCATGTGACAGAGCAGAAGAAAAGTCAATTGCCAGGTCCTCGAAGTTCTATGTAAAACAACTACATGAGTGACAGCAATTTTTTTCTGACATTCCTGATGGACCACAACAAAATTTATATGAAGGCGTGCCTCTTCAGTAAAGGAGAACAACGTTTTAAAAATTTAACTGTATTGCTGCAACCTATGATTTTATCAAACTGCAGAGTCTCTCAGTTTTAGGTAAAACATACAAGAATAAACAAAAACTTGATAATGTTGTGAGAAATATAGAACCCAAAAAACCATGTACTGTAAGAAGAATGCATTTTCTAAGGATTTTTAGGAACAGAAGGTAAGAAAAAGCAATCTATCTTAAATGATACACTATAAAAATATGAGTTCATATGCACACTTGTCCATTTTAAAATTTTACCAAAAATTTAAGGAAAAATATACCAGTATGCAGAAATTAAAAAGAAAACATATGGCCAGAAAAAACAAGTGTGAATTTACCAGAAAACACTTTAAAATATCTTCTGTTTTTCAGCTGTTCATATTACCAACAGCAGAATACTTCTTTCTATCTAATATCCTTAAGTGTGTAAAATGTCTTTACATAGTAACACACTTTCTGTGCAGCTATTTGAAACTAATGACAATTACAAAGACTACACAGTGAAAATCTGAAGAAGTTGGCAAAGGAATTTAGAGATATAAGCTCAAAAGAAATATGAAAGTAATTACAGAATCATAGAGTCTTATGACAGTTTAGGTTGGTAAAGGTCTTCAAGATCAAGTCCAACCATTAACCCAGCACTGCAAAATCCACCCCAAAGCCATGTTTTTAAGTGCCACACCTACATATACCCTTTTGAAAACCTCCAGGGATGGCAACTCCACCAGTTCCATGGGCAACATATCCTAATGCTTGACACCCTTTTTGTGAAGAAGTTTTTTTGTAATATCCAGTCTAAACCTTCCCTGGCACAACTTGGGGTCATTTCCGCTCGTCCTGTCACTTCTTACTTGGGAAATGGGACCAACAACCATTTCATTACAAACACCTTTCAGGAAGGTGTCGGGAACAATAAGGTCTCCCCTGAGCTTCCTTTTCCAGGCTAAACAACACCAGATCCCTCAGCTGCTTCTCGTAAGACCTGTGCTCCAGAACCTTCACCAGGCTCTGTTGTCATTCTCTGGACACGCTCCAACACTTCAATGTCTTTATTGTAGTGAGGGGCCCAAAACTGAACACAGCACTCAAGGTATTGCCTCACCAGCACCAAGTACAGGGGGACAGCCCTGGTCCTGATGGCCAAACTATTTCTGATACAAGCTAGACTGTCACTAGCCTTGGCCACTTGAGCACATTGCTGGCTCATGTTCAGCCAGTGCTGACCAGCACCCCCAAGTCCTTTCCACCCACTCCTCCCCAAGCCTGGAGTGTTGCATGGGGTTGTTGTGACCCAAGTACAAAATCTGGCACTTTGACTTGTTAAACCTTTTACAATTGGGCTCAGTCCATCAATCCAGCCTGTCCAGATCCTCCTGTAGATCTTTCCTACCCTCCAGCAGATCAACACTCCCTCTTGCCCAACTTGAGGCCACCTGCAAAACATCCGAGGTGCCCCTGATTCCCTTGTCTAGATTATTAAACAGGACTGGCCCCAACACCCACTCCTGGGGAGCATCACTTGTGACAGGCCACCAGCTGGATGTAACTCCACTCACCACCACCCTCTGGGCTATGAAGGACTATGAACATCAGTTAACTGGGGAGATGCAAGGAGGATGTTCTACATGGCAGCTGAATACAGAAGATATTTATAGAAACACTGAAGAGACTGTTGAGGAACAGTGGAGTCACATGCAGGCAAAAGGAAGAAGAGAAAGATGTGACTCATGAGACATGGATAGAAAAAGATGCATGCCTCCTGAAACAAGTGAGAGTGCAGTAGAACTATCTCAGACTAGCTTCTTGTAAACAGAAGATGGTGAGAAAGATTTTACATTTGCTGTGAATAGATAGAACCTTTTAGTTAAAGACACTGAATAATCACAACATGAAGCTTTGAAGTGGCATGGTGCTGAGCCAGCAGAAGAAAGTAGCTACTAAATATATTTGCAAATAAGATGGGGAAGAAAAACAAGGGCAAAGAAAAACATAATGTACATATTATGAAAGCAAAAGCAAGGAAAAGTATGAGTTTGTTTTCTAGTGGTTTTCACATTCTAATTACTTAGAAAAATATGAAAGAATTTCATATATTTACTTTTCAAAACAGGCTGTTGGTGCAGAAGAAATGCTGGCTTTGATATATTGGATAGACAAGTGGTAACAGGACTAAGAACAACGATAAACAACGAAGCAGAAAACAAATGAGAAAAATAAAATAGTATTATGAGCTTCCATGGAAAAAAAATGGTATTAGTTAAAAGTGGATGGAAACAGAGAAGCGAATCTATGATAAGAGGAAACGGATTTGTTCGCACAGTGTTTGGCTACAGTCCCAAAAGTGGGGCAGTTATGCCATAGGTTTTATTAGTTTAGAGAATATGTGGGGAATCAGCAAGGGGAAAAAAGCAGACCTTCATTAGCAAAAACAAGAATGTTAACTGCATGAAGGAAAGCCATTTCCACAATATAGCTAATGCAAAGTCTATACTGAAAATAGCAAAGGGGAAAATTGGAGCTTGGGCAAGTCATAGGAGAATACAGAAGGGAAGACACACTTTAGCAAATAGGGAAAGTACTGGGAAAGAAAGTTGTCGGAAGTACCATTAATATAAAGAAGTAGGGTGAGGGGCTAGTAAGATAAAGGAGAGAAAATACTTTCTCTAAAAAACCCCAAAACTTAAAACAAAGGGGGGGAAAAAGGAAAAAATGTACCGTTTATCAAAAAGGATAAGAAGGTTAAAAATTATTATGAAAATAAGATAGGAAAGATCATATGGTTGAAGTTCTTATTACAGATAAAAGAGCTGCTATGAAATTCTTTGTACCTGGTATGGGGGAGGAATAGAAAAGCAAATTAGATAGGCGGCAAAGGGAATTAATAATATGGAATAGGGAGTGAGGATTTACCAGTACCTTTGAAAATGAGGGAAGAGTAGAAATTAGATATTGCAGCCCGGAGGGCATCCCTGTAGAATACCTGATGAGATATATAAATAAGAGTGTACTCACTTGAGAATCATAGTCATGGTTTCTTTTCTGTCTTTCCCTTGGAAAGGTAGAGTACCAGTGAGCATTTCAAACTGTATAGAGTAAAACTTTCATCAATTACATTACCTGGACAAAAACTACTTAGCATCTTAACCTTCCAAAATTCATGCATCTTAACAATCAAATCTGTGCAAAACAACTTCATTGTACAGTTTAAACTGCTATGAACATTGAGCAGCCTTTGCCATTTTTAAAGCTGCAAAATATCTTCCTATATTGATATCTCTATTTACATGCTTTTATCTGAACAATTTAGGCTATAATGTTGCGTGTTTCATTTCTGCCTAAAAAGTTTATTCTTAGAAGACTTGATCTATACAACTACATATTTAGTTTTCAACAAAGGGAGGGGGTAGGGGTATACATTCCCCTTTCAGAAGTTAGTGATGATTTCTCCTCATGCAGAGATTTTTAAAAAGGTCAAAATTGGCGTGTACATAGCCTTTGTTGGAAAAAGGGAAAAGTTAGTTGACTGACAAAGACATCATGATGAGAAGTGGTTACTATATGCATACAGTGGAAATAAAGCCTGAAGGAACATGTAAGAGCTACACAGTACATGCATGCACATTTTGCAGTGCCTGAGAGTAAGCAACAGACACTGTTAAAATACTGATCTGTTCTGAAAGTGACTGAGTAAAAATAGATAAATATCAAGGCACTTCTCTTGGGCTGGAGTACAATGCAGGGACATCAGATCTAAGTGAGGTAGTGAAACCAGTCTGGCAGCAGTCATGGCAGCCAACACTCTTAGGCAGAAATCCTGGTTTTTTTGGTTTAAGAACTGCTAAATAACTTAGTTCAATGAAATTTCATGGCATAAAGACATGAAAATTAATTATGAAGGAACTCTCTGAACGGCTTATGCAAACTTAAGCCATCCTGAACATAATGCATCCTATTCTCCTTTTTTCTGGTATGACAAACACATTAAGCCTTCTAAACATTAAATATGCACATGGATAACTTGAATGAATAATGTGTGACTGTAGTATTCTTAAATCTACAATAAGAGCATGAAATTGCACTAACAGTATCCTTTAAAACACCATTTTCTTAAAATAAATTTTAAATTTCTTACTGCCATCTCTTCACTAATGCTAGATACTTTAAGCAGTATTTTTTAATAATAATGCTGACACAAAAAATATTTTTAACACTTAAGACAATTGTGAGGAAGATGCAAGAGGCATAAGCCAAAACTACACAAAGAAAACAATTTTTTCTGTTTGTGGTTCAGAATGATCTTCACAAGTTGCACTTGAAGAAGAGCCACTTTTTTAAAGGTAGATTTGTAGTGCTGCATGTTCTGAAATATGAAGTTCTTTAGCAGGCTTCTAATTTGTAACAGGCATACACATTTTTATTAAGAGCTCAGCATATGTATTCTTTGTTGATCCTCTCAAATACTATATTCCAACATTGATACACCAATAATACTTTAAAAATAAGCCAACATTGCTCTTCCCTAGGTATCATCTTATCTCAGCAGAAGAGTACCTCAATGCTTCTGAAAACTTACAATGAATACTTTTAGATGCATGGTACCCCTTAAAACTGTCACCATTTTAAAGGATTAATTGAAATATATTTCTCAACAATTGCTTAAACATTACTTGGTGTCTGGCAGCAAGAGAGGACACATGATTTTTTGAAATATGCTTAGGGCCTTCCTTTCTATGCTATAACTTCTGTTCAATCTAGGTACTGTGTACCACACCAACCATCCCTTGAAGTTTTCACCAACACTTAAAGTAATTAAAGATGATTTAAAACCGGATACATACAGACTGTCTAGGCAAATTACAAACTAGAAATGCAAGCAATAAAAATATATCTTCAAGAAAACTGTATGGTATTCTATATAATAATTTTGAGAATTTTTTTTTAAGATCATATTTTTGTATTCAAAGTAGAAGCCAAAGTGTTTAACATGCAATGCACTGTGAAAGCTACCACAGTCACATCTAATGTCTTTCAGCCTTTTTCAGTTTTACCATATGCACTTGATAAACAAAAAATTGTTTTCCAGCTTTATAAAGTAAAGCTGAAGTTTAATTATGTTTGTGTTATCAACAACAAATATTGTGCAACTATCCTGTAATTATCTTTTAATTGACTGTGTTCTTACTAAGTGGAGTGTGTGTGCTTGTCTGGAGAGAGTTTAGTTACCAGGTGCTACTTTTACATAGTCAGTTTTCAGACCAAAACAGCATTCTAAATGATTAAAAAGTGATAGAATGACCTATTCTCAGACACAAGAGTCCTTCTTGTATTATAAAGCACACATTAATTGCACTGTTACAGTCATAACAAAAGCAGTAAGAAACAAAAACATTTTCCTTAGAAATACATTTAATCTCTACATCAAAAATGCACACAAGGATTGTAAATATTATAAGCCCTTCAGTATTCCTTTAATATCAAACATGATTAATTATCCTTTTCCAAACTCATATTCCATATACATATTATTTCCCCCGACCTCGCAACTTCATAGTAATTAACCCTTGACAGAAGCAACTGAGTAACTATAATCCAGATCAGCTCAGCATCATTTTGATTATTTTGATGTGTGAGAACAACAGTTGTCATTATTCCACTAAGTTGTCATTACACTGGAGACTCTAATTAGAAAGTTACTGATTATCTTTTTCCTCTTGAAAGTAAATTTAAAATTTGGATCTCAATTTCTTGCCTGCTTCGGAATACACAGTATTTTTGCTGTATACTTCAGTATTCCTCTTAGTTTCCATAACATTTAAACCACTACAGCTGCAAAGTATTGGAATTAAATGATAATAAAAATACGGCATATTGTTGGTGTTGATATGATACCTAGTCCATGTTCTTGATCCAAACTCTGTGGTATTATTAAAGTCATATAATTTAGACTTCCTTTCAATAAAATTCATGTAAAGCTCACCTTGGAGATTAGTCTTTTATTTTTTTTCACCAAACCTTGCAAAGCACAGTTTTGCTATTATTTACATTTACCAGAAACCTACCATTAAAACACCAAAAGACCACCAGTCTGCACTCTGTGTATGGCCTCGTCTATTCACAACTTCTGGTGCCATATATTCCACTGTTCCACAGAAAGAGTAGGCTTTTTTTTCGTGATCAATTGACTCCTTACTTAAGCCAAAATCTGAAAGAAAATAACAACACAGGTCCAAATGTAATTTTTTTAAAAAAAAATCCCTAATGGTTGATACTTTTACCATAATGTGAAATGTCAGGCTTACATCATTTGTATATACAACCAATACTAACATGGGAATTACAGAATTCTCCTCCCCTCTTTGCATTATCATAGGTCTGTAACATCAGATACACCTGTAAAGCAGGTATCTTATTGAAATAGTTGTGTATTTCACTTATTTCAAGCTAATTACACTATTTGCTCTACAGCTAAATTACCTATCAGATAAAATTACTTATTTACTTACTTTTTACTTCCTTTACTTATTTTACCATATTGGTTTACCAAAAGGAAAACACGAAGATTTTACTATGAACAGAAAAGATTTCCTTTTATTCACCTGTCAATTTGATATGTCCTTCCTCATCAAGCAGGATGCTAAAAAAGTATAAAAAGAATATTAAAAAATTAATTAAAATACCTTTTAACTATGATTTCAGACAAGGTACTGACAACATTTAGGAATAAACAGAACAGCATTCACAGACAAGCAGAATTGAAAAATGAAATGAATGAAAACGAATTAGTACAGGATTTTTTCAAACAACACATTTTCTTTTCCTTCAATTCCTTCTTTTCATACATTAACAATCAGTTTATCAGAGTTAAATTCAGCATGTGGTAACACTAGTCTTGAACTTTCAATTTTGGCCATCTGCAGCATATGCAGCTTTATCACAACTGTTAAAACAGAGGCATAGTTCTATTTCTTTTGAAAAAGGTATGTTTTCATATGCATACAGAACAGGCATTAATTTGTAATTACCGTTTCACAGGGTGTTGATGACTTCAAATAACATCAAGTTACAAATATTCTCAGTTGTACCAAAGGACAGGACCCACAGACCCTACACTTGGAGCAGGCCTTGTGCTTTCACCTTTCCACTTCAATCACAGTAACGGCCACACTTATCCAAGATTCCAACTATCCTTAACCCCCACTGAGTATTATCATGTTTCAAAGCACACCAAGTATTCAACAATTGGATTCTTTAACACCCCCTACACAGTGGACTGAAGTTCTTCCAGCTTCTCCTGTGAGAAGCTGTGTTTCATTCTGGGGATGAGACATGACCCAGGCACACCCTCTACTTGTTTGTTTCCCCATCCCTTTCCTTTTCTTCTTTGCAACTTCCATGGTAGGAAACAGCCACACAGTATAGACTTGGCCTGTAAGAATTACTCTCTTTACTCCTTGTTCCACAACTTAGAAGTAATTTCAACAATTGGACATTTTTTTAATCTAATGCACTGAAGACTTAAACCAAGGCCAGTATACATAGACAGTATCTAAAAAACAAAAAACCAACAAAAAAACCCATCCCATGTTTCAGGTAGCAGCTTTTTAGTCTTCTGACAATAACTATTTCATCCTTTTGCTCTTGAAAATTAATCTTAGCAAAATAACTGAAGATCTCTTGCTTTGCTTTCTAAAGATCTTTTTCCACATGCTAAGCTTATCTTTATGATTTTCTTCTTTACATCTTCTAGAACTCAAAAAAATACAGGAGGAAAAGCATAAACAGAATATTCAGTCACTTGAATAAAGCACCAATGACTGATATACCAAGACAAAACACCATATCAGAATTGTGACTTCATGCTTATTTTTTCAGTGTAATTACGTGACTGTCAATACACTAAATAAAGCCTATTACTTCCTATTTTCATATTTTACTTTAAACTCCATTCTGCTCTTACTGCAGTGCATTTTAAAAATCAGCATTGGAAAAGAATGTTTGCTTTCGGGCTTCGAAAGCAAAGATACAACATTCAAGTGCAACTTTGTATGATGTATTTATTCTAAATTTATCTCAATTCCTGAAATCCTACAATAACAAGACCAAAAGGCCAAGAAGAACTCTTTCCATTGTATGCCCTAAAACCCCCGGCTCCAACACTTCAATGTCTTCATTTTAGTGAGGGGCCCAAAACTGAACACAGCACTCAAGGTACTGCCTCACCAGCACCAAGTACAGGGGGACCATCACTGTCCTCATCCTGCTTGCCACACTATTTCCCATACAAGCCAGGATGCCATTTGGCTTCTTGGCCATGCTGCCAGCTCATGTTCAGCCAATTGTCAAACAACATTGCCAGGATCCCTTTCCATGAGGCAGCTTTCCAGCAACTCTTACTCAAACCTGGAGCATTGCATGGCAGTTGTGACCCAAGTGCAGGACCTGGCACTTGGCCTCATTAAAGCTCATACTATTCAGCTGAGCTAATGATCCAGGGGCTTTGAACAGGGAAAAGCCCTAATTCCCATATGACCATTCTCAAGTGCTTCTGGGATTTCAATAACATATCAATAATTCTTGCACCCTTGCTGCCACGTGGATCTCCATCCCCTACCTCCATCAATATGGCAAATGGAAGGACCTTGAAAGCACACTATCCCTCAAAGGGTGGTGTGCCACCCCCAAGGGCTTATCTCTGGCTTTGTCCCTGTCCCCCTTCAAACATAGTTTAAAGGTCTCTCAGTGAGCCCTGAGCCAAGATCCTTTTTCCCCTTTGAGACAAGTGGAATCCAACCTTTTAAGTGAAAATAGCCCACAAACCTCCCCCACATCCCTCTGTTCCATTTATATAGGAAATTACTTAAGCTTAACAACTGGTCGAAAGCACATAGACAGAAATGACATTAATGCATTTTTCACAAAGGAGCCTTACTTTTCTGGTTTTAGGTCACGGTATATAATTCCAAGACTATGTAGATGGTCTAAAGCAAGTGCTAACTCTGCCAGGTAAAATTTAACATCATCTTCTGTGAACATCACCTGAAAAAGCAACACAAAGTATTTCACATGTGAAATCTGCACAGCTTACACTAGCACCAACTAAACAAAAATGATTATTCAGACTGTTTCTTCGTAATATTTGAATTAATTTCTACAAAGAACACTAGAAATTCAAATTTCTCAGTTACACAAAAACTAGGATTTTATAATCCATACTATTCCTTACTTGAAATACTTGAAAAATAACTTTTGAAGCCAATATATTATTCTTTCTGCAAAATGGGTGGTTATCTGTCTGGTTATTTGACAGACTTTGCAGTGAGACTAAAGTTAATTTAGGAAGCACTTAAAGAATGTGACTACTTCTTTGCTATATGCAACCATTTCATTTTCAGACAGTAAAGAGACCAAAAAAGTCTAAGTATCTGAATTTTGTCTACAAGTCAGAAAGACAAGAAAAGCATATGGATCTTGGTTTTGAAAAGACTGTCTCTAAGTACTTTGAGAAAGAAGTTACAGCAATGGTAAAAACCTCAAGATGCAGCCTGAGCTGTAACTGCAGAATAGGCAGATCAACGAGTAAACTAAGGAAATAATGTACATAAGAGCAGAGGCAAGATCCAGGTAGCAATCCCATGTTTTCAGTTAGGAAAACAAACTAATCCCTGTTTACATTCATTGAAATGAATGTGTTGTCCCAATTATATCAACTGTTGCGATCCCTGAGAGAAAACATGAAAATTCAATTTTTCTGAGACTGTAGAAGAAGAAAAAAAATCCTGCATGATTTGATTCTGTTTTAGATACTACTATTTTGTTTGTTTTGTTTTTAGAATGTAAGACTTATTTTGGATAAAGCACAGGGACCCGGAAAAAAGAATGGTGGTGGGGAGCAAAGACAAACAGTATTTTAAACAAGAGTTAAGAACAGACAATATATTTTCCTCTTAGCATTTTAAAGAGAAAAAGTGATACTAAAGCTGGTACCAAAGGTTGTTGCTGATGCTACTTCTACAAAAGAGCCAATACTTAGTAAAGGCAAATTCAAGAAGAGGAATTTCTATAAGAAACATTTAAAAGCTCTAATAATCAAAGACACCATGAGGATGATAACACACCCACACTACATTCTTCTAACACACTGCATGGGGATTCTTCTAACCTTAAACATCTGCAGTGTCGACATCTAGCTTGGAGTTAAATCACTTTTCCCTTTGTAGTCAAGAAAGGAAAATCATCAACTTTTAGTTTATCTGACCTATTTTAAAATCATACGAACTGATATGAGGATGACATTAATTGCACCCAGCATGCCCATTTCACTCATCAGTTATGAACACTTCCCTTAGATTCAGGTAGCTGTGATGAATATTCCTAATCTAACCACATCAAAAATTTGAGTGGCTCAAGATGAAAAAGTCATCAGTAGGAAACCAAAACATATTCTTTTTTGAGAATCAAAAACAAATGATGGATTTTAAGAGAAAAGTATCTGTTTTAGAGCACTATTTTTTTTCACTTATTTGTGCCAAGGCAAACTACAAGAAACAACTTGAAACAGATGGTTTCACCAACATAAAAACTTATGTGGTCAGCAGAGAAATGAGGATGTATCTATATCCAAAATGCATTGCATTCAATTCTCCTCTTCATAGCCTTGTAGCCTTGCAGTGCTCACCCAACTGTCCCAGATACTCTCGTACCGAGGGAAAATGGAAGGCACCTACAATTACAAACCCAGGCTACCAGATAAATACCTCTCTACCCTAACATATATTTGTTTCAAGTGCATGAGTGATGGCCAAAAAACCCTCCTTTTAAAAATATGTTATAATAAATGTTAACATTTATCTTAGGAATTACAGTCAAATTAATCAGAGGTAATGAAACTCTTGAAAGTCATTATTTCCCTATCTACAAACACATCATTATGACAGAGGCAAAACATTAATTTCTTGAAAATTAGTAAAGTAAGTGGAATAGAATTATATGGTTTTTAATATTTACAACTAGTGTAATTTTGCATTCATATGTAAATAAAAAAATCTTATTTGACACTAAATTTGGGATATTAAATCCAGCCCTAAATCAGTTAAATACAGTTACTTCATGTAAATCAATGGTCCAAGTCTCATCTTTACACATAGTAGCAATAGGAGAAGAAAATTTTGCTAAGTATAAAAAGCAGCACAGAAAAACTGACTAAGCTTTTTTTCCAGAGATAATGTATATAAACATTAGGCTTTCCATGAAGTGACAACTTTGTGCAAAAACCTCAACTAAGCAAAAAAACCAGCTGGTTAAGAAATTAAAATTTTATTCCACGAAAATCAAATTTAAAAAGTAAACTCTCCTAATATAGACAATTTATAGTCAAATTTTATTAATAGACAATATTTAAAATTAAAAAATTTACCTCTTTGGATAAACGTGTAAACAAGTCTCCTCCCCTGAGAAAATCCAGAATAAGATACAGCTTCCCTTCTGTTTGAAAAGCTGAAAAGATCCATTAAAAATTAAACATTACCTAATTTTACCCACAATCAGAAAAACAGCATACCAAATAATTCTCCCTTATTTTCATTAACAAAATGAATGCTTCCTTCTCCTTTGTGGAAAAATGTATTTAAATGACTTAACTGATCCTCTATCCTAGTCTAAGTAACTGCCATGCCATGTGAAAGTAAAGCAAGTCAGAATGAAATTTCTAAAAAAATTACTCAGCATTTCGTTGTGAGTTTGAAATAACAAGTCAGATTTAAAAGAGCAAATTAGTAACTAATCCATCTGTTTACTCTAGAAAAGTCAGCTTAACAGATTGAGTCTAGTTTGTAAAAGAATGACAAGTAAAATAATGAAAGGTACATTATTTAAACCACATCAGAAAGTGAGAGACATGAGGTTTAAATTATAGGAATAAATGGATCTTGATAGAAAAATATGAACTAAAAAAACCCCAAACCAAAACAGAAAATCCCTTATTTCACGTAACTTTCTGCATAACATATTTTGAGTACTGATATCCTCCCTTCTTCTAGTTTTTTTTTCAGCTGCCAAACTATTAAAATTAAAAAGCATATTCCTGCCAATTTTGGTGCAACTGGAATTAATGCCATAGCATCTGTTTTGTATAGAGTAAACAAAGCATCTATAAGAAATAACTTAAAAAGTCTATGATATGCAAAAGATTAGAGGTTTTGGAAATATTAATAGATAACTACTTTTTAACAACACAAACGGCTACAGACTCTCAGTTCCACGAAGATTTAACACTACATGTAGTTAGGCATGTGCTTACTTTGCATGAGAATTCCTCCACAGTGAGTCTTTGCACACTAATGTTCTATGATACTCTGAACCACAAAGCAAGTATTAGGTACTATCTTGAAAGACATCTATTTTTATGGTACAAAAGTGAATTTTACTGTTACTCACCATAATGTAACTTGACAATAAAAGGATGATTAACTTCTACTAGGATATCACGTTCCATTTTTGTCCGAACCCGATCTCGAACTACAACAGAACACGAGCAAGATTAAGAAAAATATATTTTTATTTCTAATCAGTATTTCTCCTATGCTTCCTGATAAACTTCACATTGTATCAGTTCAGAAAAAAGATCTGGAAGACTTTTAAGTGCCTGCTGCTATGCAATTTTTCCACGGGTAACAAGAATTTATTTCTGGAAAGCTAGAGAGAGTACGCACTTCCAAAATTCCAAACAAAAAGTATTACGAACTGAGCTTGTTTCATTAGTACCAGGCAGTATTTGACTTGCCATCTCACTTTTGTTTGACTGTAGTTTCCATATGCACTGGAAATATTCTCAATACATTTGATATCAGACTATCCAGCAAAGATCTGACTCTGTTTCTCTCTCTCCCCTCTATTATACAGGGCACTGAAAGATGATACCTTCTATCAGTGTGTATTAATAAACTAGTCTCTGCAGTAAACAAACTTGTATGTGTATATTCTTAGATTTGCTCTAAACTTTAAAAAGTTGCACTGTGTAGTTCAATCAGTGTGTTCTGGATAATACAGTTACATAAATACAAAAATATTCTCTCTAAATTTGACTTGTGAATCATGCACACTGGTTTCAAATGTGGTCTTAAAGGTCATTTTTATCTTTAATTTTAAAACACAAAAATAACTTCATGAAAGATTTGAAAGAGCTAAAGAACCACAGACAAATCAAGTAATACACTGTATTAGTTAAAAATATTAAGATATTCAAAAATGTTGCAATTATAACTAGACTTAATTCCAGTTAATTTCACACTGAAGTTTCAACAGAAACCTTAATTTGTTTGCAGTTTTGCTTTTCCTAAAGCACGAATCATAACCAAACAGTACATAAAAGTATCTGAATATTCAGATACAAAGTCTTGAGAACTGTGGCAAACTTGAATTCTTAGTGCTTCAAAGAGTCTCCTTTTCCAATTAAAAGTCAAGCTTCCAATTTCAGTATTTATCAGTCTCTGCCATCTGTAGGCAAAACCAGACCCACAGCTTGGACTGTAATTTTCACACACAAGGTTAAGCTGCAATCAAAAGGCAATGAAGAGAAGCCCTCAAACATCTTAAAAAAGCAACTGTTGAATGACCTTTGACCAGTCCTGAGCTATTATCAGGCTGGAGAAGGAAAGGCTATTGGGGATATTAATGTACCTTAAATGAGTGGAAATCAATTTCAGAAAAATAGGAAGTAAATAATGAGAATGACACGTGCCACAAAACACAAAGGAACCGAAAGATAGGAAACTGTTCAAATACACTTAAAACTATTACAGAAGGTATGTAAGTGATATATAATGAGATCTGTGAGACAGATATTCAACACTAGATCTTAAGTAAAAAAAATTCAGGTTCAACATTTTAGTCAAAGTTCATAATTCAATGTGAGTTTTTGTTCCTTCCATTGTTCTATAAATATTTTCAGATGAAATTAAGTTACAACTGGAATTAAATATAATAATCAATAACACAGGTCAAGCACTACAAATTGTTGGAGCTATCCCAAAACCATTATTGCAATTTCATTGCAGTCATGAATAAGAAAACCTTCAAACTGACAGAAGTACTAAAACAATGGCATAAAAGAACAAGCAAACATTCTGGTTAAGGTATTAGTGTGAAAGATGACTCCCACTACAATCTACATTAAAAAATACATTTTTTTCTTATAGAGTTCTCCAGAACAGAATTGAGATTCCTCAGGCTTAAAACTTATTTTGCTACTGATATAATTCAAGACCAAAGCTGCAAAAGAAACAATCAATTTACAACTCATTTTTGCTCAAGTAACTTGAATGATTAATTTAGGATTTTATAAAATATATTCTATGTCCAGAACAAGTGACAGAAGCTTTGGGCAAATGTACAGTTTAAAAAAAAAACCCCCACAAAAAATTTCAACTCTTGTGCTTTGAACTCTTAGAATAAAACAGCTGATACAATGCACTTTTAAGTATCGTGACCTAATTAAAAAGTGAGCAAAAGGCATTAACTGTATCCTTGGTGATGCACAGCAAATGAAAAACGGAAGGATATTAAATTACAAATAAGAGCTCAGGAGCAAGTCAGGGGGCAGATGTAACCCAACTGCTCCATTAAACTATCACCTGAGGAACACACACCATGCAGAGGAACCTACTTTCCCCTTTAACTACCAATATAGTCCTGGTGTGTTAACTGAATCCTTCCAGGTTGATCGTAGAAAGCAGTGCATTCTGCAATCTGCTGTTTGATAGAAGAAAGCTATTGTAAGACAATCTGTAGAACAGCATCTGTATGAAGATTAGGTTTTGGTATAAGGTTCCTGATTTATATCTTTTTTCCCCTCTCCCTTGATAGTTCTTACCTTTCAAGGTGGCCTTTTTCAATACCTTCATTGCATAAAGCTGTCTAGCATCTGATCCTGAGATTTTTTTGACAAGGAAGACCTGCATTGAAAATTAGAAAGAATTTTTAAAAGAAAATAAAAGCAAGTCAAATTAATGCATTTTGCTAAGACATTCAAGTAGCCAGTGTCATTTCAATGAAACTCAATTTGATAGCTTTAGATTCTGCAAAGCCGAGCAAAAAATTCTTTTTTTTCTTACTCTTCCTTCATTTCATAACTTAAAAGGTTCATTCAAGAGAGTCTGCCAAATTAATTTTGGTTTAACTGAATTGGTTTCAGAGAGTAAAAAAAAAAAAGGATAAATTTGGATTCTCTCAGATGTTCACACCAACTTGAAACAAAATTCAGCTTTTTTAATCTCTAGTTTATTTTACTGAAATTCATAAGACAGCAGAGGAAATACCTTAATAAAATAGTCAGATATGATGCCAAATGTGTGAACAAAAGTTGATACAGAAACTTATATGAATTAATGCATAATTAGCTTTCAAAAAGTAACCTATAAAATTGTAAGACCAACCTTGTGTCACAGAAACATATTTTTTATTGCATGCATTTTTACTGCATGAGTGTTGCACATACCAATAAAGGACAACCATCCTCAATTAAAGTGTGTTTCATTTCCTTCTTCAGTATAATGGGATTTCTTGAGTGGGATTGGTTTTAATACCCTTGACACAAAATTAATTCCAGAAGAGCCAAATTTTAGATTTAGAAATGAAAAAGGCAAAAAAAATAAATATATATCTGCCGCAGGTTTTCTGGTTATTTATGGAAAAGTAGAGAGACACATTGTGGTATGAGAAAGTTGAACTTTTGATATGAAATCAGTTTTATGTCTGCTTTTGTACCCAATTCTCACTTACGCTAACATCCCATTGCATTATCCAGAGATTACAGAATATCATCAAGAGACCTTGAAGAGCATGCAGATTCACTGCATTTCTACTAAATGGGAAATAGTGACACCATCACAAATTATTGGAAAAAAGGGATTATGATTTTTTATATTAACAATTTTTGCATAAAGGCTAAAACAACTGAGCACAAGATTGGCATTTTTGCAAAACTTTGAGTCAATTATTTCTGCTTTTTCAAAACACACATCCCCTCCCCCCTCCAGTTACAGTATTGAATTTAGCAATATCAATAAAAGGAATTGTTGAAATCATAATTTATTAGCTTACATTTCCTTGCCCCCGAATCATTTGCTTCTCTTGATCTGCAGACTTCCAAATAAAAACTTGGTTATGATTCTGGATGAAATGACACCTTTGGAATTAGGTTTCTCAGTGAATTCTTATTAGTTTGAGTACAAAATTCTACTGTTCCTAAGAATTTAGATTTCCAAACTTAAATGGAACAGCACTGTGACTAACACTAACTTCCTACCACCACAAGGAAACTGGGCTTATTATTCTGGTTTCCCCCTCACATCTAAAATGGATTTGCCTTTATATGTCAGAGCTTAACATCACACTCAGAACTGCAATTAAGGCTCAAAGTGGATGTAAAGGCTCTGTTGTTTTACAGTACATATTCCATTCAGTCTGGCTTGCCACACAAAGTCAATGTTTTGCTTCCAAGTTGGATCTGGACAACTAAAAATATGAATTATGTATGCCTTGGGAGATCTCAGTGTGGACAGCAACCACTAAGTGCTAAAAACTTTGAATCTTGAAGAGATGCTCAGATAAATATCAAGGTACTTTGTACCTTAACCAAATTGTGACAGAAAATGCCAGCAGGAACATGCCTAGGGTGTATCACATTTACTTCAGTAACCATTATTGTCTCAAATTTGTTCATTATAATTACAAACTGTTACAAAAATTCTGTCTATAGCTTCTGTACTGATGATGACCTACCATTAGCAAACTAGCAACTAGGAATAAAGAATACTTAAAAAAAAATCTTTCAACTTCCACCCCCTCAAAACACAGAGGAGTAGTTATAGAAAAATGACATTCCATTTTAACAGTGAATACCAGATTATTTCATATCAAGCCAAATTTTCTATCAAACTTTGAAATCTACATATTGTGCAAACTAGAAGAAAAATTACTGCTTCAGAAAGGTCTGTCACAATTACAGTGCCTAATTAGCACTAATTTAGAAAACAGTTTTCACTTGCAACATTGCCTTAATGCAAGACTATTCTAAATAATTCGCTCTCAATATTCAATGCCATATTGCCGTATAATTTGCTCCACAAGATTTCAGCCACCAACCTTTCCAAAGGATCCTTGTCCTAGTACTTTCAGAAGTTCAAACTGTGAAGGGTCTGCTTTCTCATGTCCTTCCTTTACATGGTGAGTTATTGCAATTTCTTTGATACTTCCTTCTTCCTGACAGAGGAAAACAGAGGAATAAATTTACATTAATGGTGCATCTTCCAACGTTTACAAATTCACAATATATTGAAAAATACCAATGCCACTGAACCCAATTGACTAGATGCTCTCAAATATAGGCAAAAAACAATGAGCAATGCCATTTGCATAATTAAGACACACAGGCAGCATTATTCTAGTAACAATGTGGCTTAAAATTTTAGAGATGCATCACACTCCAGAGTTGACAAAAGTTAGTGATTCCCAAGGTATTTTGCATAGGCCCATATTACCTGGTTTATATCTCTGTTCCAGATTCACACCCCACTAACAGAAACCAATCTCCTTAAGAATTTAGTCCTCTTAAAGCACACCTAGAATGCATCATATGGACCAGATGTGTTTGGAAAACCCTCCTTTTCAAAACTTGAATGAGAACCACTATGCTGCAAGATATTCTACCAATCATCTTCCTCCAAGGGTATGTCTTCCTTGTTCCAGACTTTCTCTATATGCACCAAAATATGCACTGAATAGTTATAGTGTTGTGTTAGTAGAGGCAGAGCTGTAAAACTGTGTTTCTGAAGCATCAAGTTACAAGTTTTTCAAGTATTCCACAAAATTCATGCGCATGAAAATATCTTTTTGCATGTGGTCATTTCAGTACAGTGTATAAAAGGACAGCAACTGTCCATCCATGTCTGTGTGTTCCAACACATGCTTCTCCCACACTGACAATTCTTTTTCAAAAGATTACAGACAAGGTTAGAAACAAGCTGCACATGAGAAATCCTCAGCATGTATGTTTGAGAGTGTACATACATAAAATCCAACACATGATTCGTAATGATGGACAGAATATCCTGGCAACTTTTAAATTCAGGAAGCGAATAAATGTATTTTAATGTCAAGAACTTAGTTTTAGAACAGCCAAGACAAATCCAGGACCACCAAGAAGTTTAGGTGCCAGTTTCCATTGTTAAACAGCAAAATTTTGCATGTGTGTGTACACAGGCACTCCACATAATAAACCTAAAGTTCTTTTTCCTTTCAGGAGGAAGTGCTACCTTCACCGACTCAAAGCTGAATCTTTACAGAGTCTGAAAGAAATATTGTTTCCTTTGACTTGTCAAAGGAATAATTTGCTGGTGGACATTTGCAGTTTTATGTTTTAAATCAGTATATGATCAGTTGGCTTGCATACTACTTAAGACACCCACTGCAGTCGTAGAGAATCCCAAGGGAAGAATTGAATAGCACAACAAAACAGACTGCCAAGTCCGCATTACTTCAGGTACTGTGATGCATTTCTCCTTAACTGTTTTATTTATTTGCTCCCTGGCAACCTCGGGAAAGTGAAACATGTGAAACAGAACTTGCTCAAATCTTCCTTTGTCTACTTCCTTCAGGGAGGCAAAGCAAGGTGGACGGACACAAGAAGGACGTGGAACTGTTGGAGCAAGTTGAGAGGCGGGGAAACCAAGAGCACCAGAGCATCTTCCCCTGTGGTACAAAGACAGGCCGAGAAAGCTGGGGCTGTTCAGCTCGGAAAAGAGAAGGTTGTGTGGAGACCTCATAAAAACCTTCCAATATCTGAAAGGGACCTACAGGGAAGCCAGAGAAGGACTTTTCATCAGGAACTGGAGTGACAGGACAAGGAGTAATGGGTACAAATTGAAAGAGAGGAAATTTAGGTTAGATATGAGGAAGAAATTCCTTACTGTGAGGGTAGTAAGACACTGAACAGGTTGCCCAGAGGACCTGTTGATGCTCCATCCCAGAATGTGTTCACAGCCAGGTTGGATGGATCTCTGAGTAGCCTGGTCTAGTGGAGGGTATCCCTATCCATGGCAGGGGGATTTGGACCCAGATAACCTTTAAGGTCCGTTTCAACCCAAACCATTCTAAAATTCTGTATCACTTTAAAAGCATTACAGAACTCACCAAGAACTGAAGAAAATATATTAACTTGCTCTCTATACACAAAGAAAAATTATTATTTTTGAATGCAATGCAATTATTATGCAAGCAACTTCCCAGTGGTTATTTTGAGCACCCTCTAAAAAATAAAACAAACCCTAAACCAGCACTACACATTCCTGACACTAAGAGAATATTCCCAGACCCTGAAGTTTCTCAGGGTTCAGATACTCCTCAGCCCATAAAAGGCAGACCTAATACAACTCTGTTGCAAACAAAAAGGAACTCAAACAATATCCTACTTTAGTAGCTTGTCCATAAAACATGTTTGGGAGCAAGATTTATGATAAAGAGTTGCCCACAAATTTGCAGTTTGCTTTACTGACATAACTGACTACTTTAAACTAAAATACTTTGCAAATGCAGTTAAAAAAACATGAAAATTAAGCCTTTTATAGAAATGCAAATGATATGCAGAAGTAATCAACTCTAGTCACATCCACTATCTACCTAAAGTGAAATACTAGTCCTACACACTGTAAAAAGATAGCTCTATTTCTCAACCAAGTGCACTAATTACATCAGATGACAGATGCCATCTTACAGTGAGCTGTGAGAGAAGGCAGCTGCTCTGTCTGCTGCTGAGTTTGTCTTAAGGTCCACCTATGATCATTCCCTGATCCTTGGTAAAAACATCTGTCCCATTTAATGAATTCAAAATACATGAGATGACATAAAGGGTGCTGAAATACTTGGGTATTCCATTCCCTACAACTTTCACACGAGTACGCTCATTCACTAGAGGTCTGAGTGTTGCTAGTGGGATCCTCCTTCCAGTTATAACTCCACTCTGCTGCCTACATTTTATTTCTGTTATTTATAAGCATGGAAATCTCCCTTTTCTCAAGCGTTATACTGCAGCAATGTTTAAATAAAAGTTCCAAGACAGAGCTTCCTCTTGTAGACACACAGGTCTCTCAAGGCCTTCTTCATAGGATAAAGAAACTGTCACGGTACAGCCATTAATAAAAAAACCACCAAACAATAAAACTGAAATGTGCTACTGGATTGCATTATAGTGAAACTAAATATAGAATACAAGGAAACAAACAGAAGGTAACATTACTCTGAGCTTCCTTAACAACCTAATAATGTTAAATCAAACACTGGCCTAGAAGGGAAGTTAAGTGACAAACAAGTTTGGGTATGAATTTAAAACACCACTATTCCAGAATAATTTCCTGTACTGATACAGTATGCAAGTCAGAACTCTTCTGGGCAGAAACTCAGTGTAAGTAAGCTCTGAGTAATGTACCTCACAATATATGCCTATGCATGAGAATGCACACACATATTCCCCAGACAAAATCTCAAAAGAGAAAAACTTAAAAAGGGATCCTGCAGTACCAAGCAAATTAGAAGAGGAAACATGCTTGTCTGTGATAAAAAGGACAGACACCTTCCAGGTAGGCAGTGAAAAAATACTTAACCACTATTACACTATAAAAATATTAGTCTAATCACATTGCTGGGGGGAAAAATAAATCAGTATGTTTAGGTACTTAATGAACATTAAACACTCACTTTGCCTCTAGTAATTGAATTTATGTGCATTCCCTTTACCTTTGCTTTTTAATTCAAGACTAAACTAACACTGCTGCAACATAAAATACATATCTTTGTTTCTGAGGTCTTATTACAGGAACAACTATTAGATAACATGTTAAAAGGAAATTGGACTTCAATCTCTAAAGGAAGTAGAAGCAGAAGAGTCTTACTAGGTAAATATTCTCAGGTATAATGAAAAAAAGCCTAGAAAAGCAAGAGAAAAGTGTGAGTTTATCATGACATGGACTCTTCTGTACTTTATCTTTCAGATTTCCGGACTTTCAGTAGGAGATCTGAAAACCGTTCTGTGTAAAGAAGAGCTGGGTGACCCAAACTCATCTATGTAGAACAAGCACTGTGTTATCTGCTGACTCTTCCCTGAGCAGGATGTTCCAGGGACAACTGAAAAGCTGGTCTAGGACTAGTCAACTGGGCTCTGAACTGATAACTAGGAGAACTACCAGTATCACCCACAATACCACTGCTATTGGTCTAACAGGCTTGTAATTTCTCCTTTTATTACTCCTCATAATAATCTCTCAACAGATTGTTGTTTTTTTTTTTTTTTATAATCACAAATACAGCAGCAAAAAGACAACAGAACTCTTTCACCTTTAACTTCCAATTCATGAAGATTATGTGACAGTAGGGTCTGTAAGAAAATTCTGGAGCCTGAGCTTAAACTGTAGACATTTTGAGAGAGTGTTGTCAAGACTTGCACTTATACTCCCAAGCACTGTGAGTGCCCTATGAGATATGTGCTTACAACACAACCTAAATCTGATAAATTCAGAAAACGCAATAAATAATCATTAGAATTTAAATAGCACCTCAAAAATAGAAATAGTCTACACATTTTATATAGAAAGGACAGAAAAAACCAACTAAAGATTAAAATACTTAAAATAATATTTAAATACATGCTCTGATACTGGCAAAATAGCTCTGAATCATCTAGACAGCAGAGGTTCAGATTTGTGCTTTTACCCGTAAGAGAAAGGCCATTCAGAATAAGGAATATTAGCACACACAAACACCACAGAAGTCTCACTGTACCTAAAATTCTTAGCCTCAGCTTCTTGAAGAAATGCATAAGCAAAATGTGAACATGCACAAAGGTAAGTGCTTGATCAAGAAATTCCAAAACACTGGGACAGAAATGAGACCTTCAGCAAGAAAGTGACTTTACTCCTAAAGACGTGAATTAACTTAAACAGAACATCAAAGAATAAACTCATTATGACATGTATAGAATTCTTATTAGGAAATGTATTCCCAGAAGACAGATTTCTCCTTTTTTAGATATTCAAACTTAGATCTGAGTCTGAATACAAATGTTTTAAATACTTAAATCTTTATAATAGCCTATTTTAGATAACAGCTATTAAAAGAATAATTAGTTCATCACCTTCATGAAGAATGACAAGGATTTGAGTATACACTCTTCAACATACTGAAAGTATAAGTTAAAATTATGATGTGCACAGATTATTCCACAGAATAATTTTCCACACAAAACAGCACCTATCTAAAAATGTAATAATGGTGTATTTAAATTGTACCTACACATAGACAACATTTAACGGGTGTAAAGTCATGAAGTGATAGGGAATTGGAAAGATAAAAAAAATACAAGGAAACATCGACAGCTTAAGACATCCAAACCACTCTGGTTAAGTGGAATGTGACTCTACAAGTAAACTGGATCTATCTGAACAGAAAGACTGACTGCACAGGCGCTGCTGTCAGCTTGGTGAACTTAAACTGAAATCAGATGAAGCAAAGTTACCTTTGGGTATCTTTGTTCCGTTTAAGATCTCTAACAAAGATATGCACACACAACAAACAAGGTTTTGAGTCGGAAGGGACCAGGAAGATTTTATTTGATTATAGTAGTGTGTGGGTTGGGTTTCTTTTTAAAATCTCTCGTTAACTATGTGAAGAATAAAAAAATACTGCAGATAGTTTTTTATAATATGAAGAGCAAAGATAGTTATGCACCGTACGTGCTGACTACCTTTAGATCAAGGCTTTTTGAAAGGAGATTCTATTTATTTTTAAGGTGTTGAAACACTTGAAAAAGATTGACATTACTTTTTTGATTACTCTGATGCCCATTATTGTGGAAAATGAGGTTCTTATTTGATTACAAAACAAGGAATAACAGCAGCTAAAGGCCAAACAAAATAAATGGCTCCCTCATAATACCTGAATTTCACCAGGAAGCTTATAACAAAGTCAGAAACAGATTTCTGAGAAAGTTCTCTTGATAAAAAACTTCATGCATGGATTTAGAAAATCCCAGAAGTCATTGCCACGTGAGACATGATGAATAACTATCCCGAGTCCTTTGCATGAGGAAGGGGATATTGAAGATGACAACATCCATATGCTGTCAGTAAAAGGGACAGGAGGGACTGCAAAACAAGGCTGGATGTTCACTTTCCCACAAAATGAACACTGCTCAGAGGAAGGTGAAAAATCTCCTCAGAAGTGCAGTGGGTTTCAGCTGGCAGACAAGTACCGATCAAAACATTTTCCCTCTGCACACTTGTTGGCTCTATGAAATATAGTAGGGCTCACAAATAAACTGCAATTTTCTAATAAGAGGCACAGATGACTGGGACAGATGTGGCTACACATACTCAAATTCATCAAAATGGGGAAATCTGACACATGCAACAAACCCTTGGATGTGCCCAGTATTCAGAAAATTTCTTCCTGGACAGCACACACTGTTGACATGCTGACCAAAAACTGTAAAAATGAGGTTAAAACTTTGACTTAAGGTAAATATAAGATTAAGAAATTTTAATCTCAAGGAATAATTAAACCCTTTTATAATAGCTAATCCAGTTTAAGTAACTGCTGGAGAAATTAACTTAAATACTGATAATCCTGGTTCCAGCATTACCCAGGTTTCACCTTTACCTGTTAATCCTGTATTGCTCTTAACGGAACCATCTTTGACATGTAGTTACTTACAGACTTAGTTATGGCTTCATTTGTCCTCTATGAGATTTTTCACTTTAAATTGATTTTCCAGCTCCTGGTCTGGAAGATCTCAAAACTGTCCTGCCTCATCCTGCAAGGACCACAAGGGTGTGTTCAGTGGTATTGCTCCTTCCACAGCCTCTGCCTCTCCCAAATTGTGCAAGACTCTTGGTTCTTAACTGTGTGTTGGTGGCTTTAATACTCCTTCTGAACAGACAATACTAATGCATTAAAAAATGTTGGTGAGATCCCATCAGAAACTCTTTAGGGAAGTGTTTAATTAATATTTTCTATTTTAAATGATGTATTGAAGTATTCTTTATTTTTGTATAGGGATAACTTACACATGAGAATCAGCCAAAATTATCACTAGAGAATGTAAAAATTTCAACTTCTACATAGTCAGGAATCAGAGTGAAAGAAAAAAAGAAATCTTTCTGATAGCTTTAATCACAGCAACCAAGTCAGAACTATATTGCCCATATTGGGGAATACTCTCCTCAAACATTAGCCATCTTTTAAGGTAAGATCACAACTCTAAAATCAGTTTATGCTGTTGACCATACAATTGTCAAAAAAGCAAACCCAAAATCTTATTTTTCACTTGAAAGTTGAATGGCAGTAAAGATACTGCTTTTATCACTTTTCATTTGTTAGCATTGGTTATGTAGCCACATAGATTTTTCCATTTTTATTACGGAAGTAGCAGCTTTGTTTTCACCCCTCTCAATCTCTTTTCCAGGAATGTTTTACTTCCTTTAGACACATGCATGTTCTTGAGGCACATTTACATTCAGCACTAGTGAAGATAAAGCTGAAAACAGAAAAATGGATCCCGCAATTTACTTAACACTGCTCCAACCACAGTTGCACATTTCCTTCTGCTTTGTTAGCCTTCACTGTACTGATAAGAGCTCTGCTGGACCTTGCTGTATTTGGCAAAATATTTTTCTGTCACAGGCATAACAATGTTGGTCACTATAATCAAATAAACCCTTTCTAAAATATTGACTATGATATTAACCTGGGTGCTGAAGTTACATAAACCAGTTATGTCCTGTAAGGACAGTAAGCTTATTGGATATCAAGTGATTCTAAAAGGATGACTCAATGTTGGCACAGATCCCCAGCTCATATACATAATTTCCTTTTCCTCCCCTCCCCTGAGTCAGGAAGTCTCCTAGATGCATTTTTACTTTCTCAACTTGTTATGAACGTAGGATGAATTTTCAGCACTACTTGGAGAAATGAAACCCTTTTGAATTATTGCTCTTTGAAGTAAAAGAGCCAACAAACTGAAAACCAATTACTTCCACCTCTTGTATTAGGGCTTATACAAATCTTCATGAAGGTAGCAATCTGGAGTGCATCAGTGTAGGTATTTTCTATATATAGAATGCTTCTGAGATATTTTTCATACATTCTATATTGTTTATACTCCCACCTATAAATTTAAAACTGTAGCATATGAAATTACTAATACAGTGTATCCAGACTATGATATAATGTCTCAGGTATGTAAACATCATCTTGTGACTGTCTGTGGCTCTGGGACAGTGACACATGACCACCTTTCCTTTTGTCCACTGGCTGTGTCAACCTAAACAATCTTTGGACTATAAAACCAGATGAATTTGCAATAAAGAGGAGACTCCATTTTGGGAGTTCATTTGCCCACTGTATAATATTGTATATAGTCTTTCTTTCCTGGATCCTCTTGATCAGCACCATGCACACAAGGCCTGCATGTTTTGTTGGCAGTTGTGGTTTCAGAGGGTCCTGATCTCAATGCCACCAAATTGATGATTCTGTTTTAAGGGATCCCAAACACAACTGGACAACACAAAACTACCTTAAAAATACACTGTCCAACAAGCACTTCACAATTTCCCACTACTTTGGAAAGCAATGCTAGTGAGCTAAATCATGGAGTAAAAGCCATTCTTTGTATCTGTGACTAATATTCAACTTGAACAGAACTAACAATTACATATATGCTCACACACAAATAATTGTTTTCAAAAACCGATTAAATATTCTGCTTTTGAAGTAGCAATTATTCTAATACAACAAAAATCAAAGCACTACCATGCATAAGATTAACTCAAGCTGACTTAAGGATATTCTGTGTATGTTGTCATACACTATTACCAAAGAAAAGTAAGAGTAGAGCAGAACATCTAATTAACATGTACATTTGATGTCAGAAATACAAGCTTCCATGATTTACATCTTTGCTGCTTTTCAGAAGATGGAAAAACTTGCCATTTCAACTGACATGAAATCACCCTGTTGCAGACAGCACCTATTGTTATACTTGATAGAAAATACAATTTCCTAAAAGCAAACTTCATTTGCAAATGTGGTTTCAGGGTCTGGTTGTTTTTTTAAACTCTTAAATTGTTATGTCTTTAAGAGAAAAAAAATTCATAAAGAAAAAAAATTGCTGTAATTACGTATTTACTCCTTACACTTCCACTTTCTACTGTTTTTCATTTCTGGCTTGCTTTTTTTTTTGAGATCTAGAAGGATGGCTGTGTCTGTATTTGTAGGTAACCAACTCACATAATGAAGACTGCAGACCTGGTTCCTGAGACAGAACTCCTCCTGTTATTTTGGTGTTCTAGATGGAGCAGGACAGGAGTTTGAAGAATGAGCAACATGCCAAAGGACAGGTGAGGCCCTTTGGATAAACATGGCTCGCCAGGCTGGGAGAGCAATTCTGAAGATGCTTTCTTCCCTTAGAATGAAAATATAATATAATAGAAAGCCAGGAGAGAAGCAGAACACTACTCCTTCCTTCCCAAAGGAACTATGAACAGTAAGTTGTTCAGCAGGCAAGCTGAGGAATTCCTGTAAGCATTTTAAAAGCTCCCATGTTGGTCACCAAAAGCAGTTCTGCAATGTTCTCTTTGATCAAACGCCACAAAATTATCTCATGAACTGAAGTGTGCTTGTCAGCATTGGGAAAAAATACACATTGGGTGGAACTTTCATTTCCCAGTAACTGATAAAAGGTTTGTTCCTACTTTGTAAGCACCAACATTTCAGATCATTAACTTTGAATTCGTTTTTTAATTACAAACAAAAAGAAATTATTAGAAGGAAAAATAATCCAAGAGCATATTCAGCACTAATCTGTAAAATTCAGTTTTACTGAGATAATATTCTAAATATATTCTAAAATTTATATGGGCTGAAAACCTTTAGTTTAGTCTGTACAATCTAGCACTTTAAAATCAACATAATGTTAAAGACAACATCATCAAGCTGCTGTCAGGAGATAAAACAAAGTTATTTTTTGATCACATTTCTGAGAAACACCTTTCATGTTGCCTGTAAAAAAAGAACTAATTCAGTACTCTGAGTAATTATCAGCAAGTATCTTAGAAGCTGGTACAAAATATGAGCATACCACAGATCTTTTTTTCAAAGAAAAGACAAAAGGCTTTGTATCCAAACAGCACTGATCCCTAAGCAGCAAATGACTACAACTGCTCTGAAATTAGAAGTTCAATTAAAGTAAAACTTCCCCCTCTTTCTCTTATTCTGTTCAACAAGCAACTTATTCCCTTAGATAAGAAACTAAGCTCACCCGAATAGAACGGACACGTAGAGCCAGAAACTTAAACATGACTAAGAAACCATGATGTTTAGATTTTCTGACTGAGCGATCACAAGTCTCGCAGGGAAGACCAGCCCTGGTGTTTTTGCTGTGACCAGCTGTTCCGGCAATTAGAAAATTTCCTGTCAGGCAAGTCACACACAGTCGGAGGGTGGGGAGAGAGAAGGGGGGGAGAAAAAGGTCAGAAAAAAAGAAAAGACGTTTATTCCATGTGGTAAAGAAAAACTGGGCAGCAGTGGTACTCATGTTCCTGATGCTTGTAGAGATCAGCACAGGAAACAGAAGCAGATTGCCTGATAGCTACATGCAGTTGCAGATGTTACTGACTCCTGGCTCCCAGAAAAAAGAGATCAACATCTATTTCAGAAATCACACTACTGAGCAACATTTCACTCGTTAGGCAGGTGAGCAAGTATTTTAAGTACCATTGGTAAAAAGTGTATTTTTATGAATTTTAACTTTACAAAATACTTTAAGATATATCACTGCATTTTAGACTGCAGAGAATGCTAAAAGACTGTTTTTATTTACAAGAGTTTAGTTCGAGGACCAAAGTGACCTTGTGCCTAGCCCTTTGAAATCTGCACATGGAAAATGCTACACAGATGTTACAGGCCAAGGCAGACTGCAGAAATATTTGAATTCAACTGCCCATCTCAAACGTCTGACTTATGTACCATTATAGTTTGAAAAATTTCTTAGAATAATAAAAAAATGCCTAAGCTTTCTTCTAGTGTTTTTAAAAAAGCATTTCAAGTGTTTTTAAGAACTAGAATTCAATCTAAGTTCAAAAGCCAGAGATGAAGTTTTTAATTTGATCTCTCTGGATTTAGTATGGAAGTTATTCTTCTGAATATTGACAGTATCTTTATCTCTTTTGATATCACAAACACTGAATTGTACAGTACATTAGTAGAATAATACTGTTTTTCAAGTAATAAACAAAGGCAAGTAACAACCTTTAGTCAAAGGCATATTCATGTACTCAGCTATAAACAGATCCAGGTGATTCCATTTAGTGACTGTACTAAAAGGAACATACAGGAAAATACTGTACTACTTGCCCAAGACCTGAAACAAACCCACTCTCCAAACTGCTTTCCCTGGGATTGGGTTCCAACAAATATCTGGATTACTGAATTTTTGTTGTATTTTAATTCCTCTTCAGAAAACAAAGCCAGTAATTTACTTAAGTGGCAGAACACATAGTTTCTATTTCCATACCACATCTTGGCTCTCTACACTATCAGTTTTTAACTTTTGCTTTAAACCTGGAGAGATGAAGTAAAGACTCTGGCTTTATCAGGAGCCCATAAGCAAATTTGTGCCCCTTTTGTGTTCTCTTGTACTCCTCTGGGTCTTTATGTCACATCTGCAGGGATGGTCTTTCAAATTCAGTGTAAGAATATACACCATTATTATTATAGATTACAGAGGCATTCAGGAACTACTACTGCACAAAGGAAGACTTTGTGACTCAATAGAGGGCTCAAAAGTACTCAGTGACAACCCACTTTTTACAGTCCAGTGTTACAGCCTTTGGGGAAGAAGCAGTCTCTACTACAATGGCAGTAACACAGCATGAAAAATGACTTAGTATTTGCTTTGGGATAAGAAAAGCTTCTTGAACAGAAGGAGCTTCCTGCAACACAAGGATTTCAAGTATTTCATAAATAGCATTAAAAAAAAATCACTTGAAGCTTTCCTCTCTTCAATTGTTTCAAACTTCCAGCTACTTCCCCTTCAAAACTGAAATATCTCAAGAGCTGCAGTTTAACAGCAATATAGTTGTTTACACTTCAAAGACGTAAAAGAAATTTACATAAATAAATGGGAGACCATTCAAGCTCTCTGCCTTACCTTGTCTAAGAACACTAAAAGCAGAGTGAGCAGGAACCTTTAAATCATTAAATTAAACTTGATTGTAGCAAGGACAACTAATAACAGAAAGAGAGAGTAAGTGGTACAAGCCACAATGTTCCTTAAAGATGAAAAGATACTGCAGGTAAACAACCATTTTCTTTCTGCTGTGAGAGTGTGAGTGTATTCTGCTACAGACACGCTGTATCTGCTAAGGGTGACAGGAATTAGGCATTTCAACTGCGGCATTAGTACAATTACCGAGTACTGCTCTCCCAAACCTTTTATGTGACCTCCCAGAGAAGTACAAAGCACAGAGCTCAGGGGTCAGAGGGGTCACCTCACAACAATAGCTCTCCTATAACTGACATGGGTCTGCGGCAGGTGGAAGACATTTCTTGTGTTCTGGGAGAGCACAGCCTGCATGGTTCCCAAAGAGCACCACCAGCCAACCAGAAACATTAAGATATATGCTGCACAACTCACTTTGAGAACCTCTCAGACAAGAGCTTGCCCTTTCAAATATTCTTTCATATAAGGAGGAGACAGGTTAGAGGGCAGCAGTCCCCAACAGGGAAGTCTGTGATAACAAGGACAAATTGCTCCAGCAAGTTGCTCCCCTTACCTTGAAGTCTTTGATAAGGATTTGTATGAAACATGTTTATCATGAAGCACAACTGTCTCCAAAACAAAAGGAATTTGCTATGGCCATCAGTGATGGTTCTGTCAATCGCAGAACTCCACTTGCACAAGGCATTTATTTCCTCCTCCTCCACTATAGAAATAGAAAGTTCATCTCTCATCTTCCCTTCCTCATCTTTTAAACTGGATACTCTGAATTAACAAAAATGAAGACAAAATGTAACCAGACTTGCTATCTAGACACTCAAGAGCATGGGGCTCACAGACACTACAGAGAACTTAAAAATGCTGGAGGAATTCTTAAAGCAGTACAGTTTAATTGAATACCTGGGTTTTACTGAATAAAATGTGCATACCACAGTGGGATCTACCTTTTACACATAACCAGAAAAGGTTGAAACATGTAAGTGGAGTCCATTAGATAGACTAACAATGTCCTGTACCCTCAGTTTGAGAAGGGTAATAATGCAAAGTAAGACTTTATGCTGTTAGACAAGCAAGGCTCTGTAGTACAGACTGCTTTCAATTATCTGAAAAAAACCAAAGGAGGAGCACACATAAGGAATGAAAAGCCCTTGTTTGATGAAGGTCAACAGTGGAGGAATAGATAGCTAAGTTTTTGAGTTTTCAGAAGCTGAATAATATACTTTTCTTCATACGAAATGTTTGTATAGCCAAAGCAGCACTAGTCTATTAATCAGGGGGTGTGGCAGCCTCCATCTGTTAGTTTACAGGCTTTGCAGGGCTACCATCTGTTTTGTCTCCATGTAACAAGTAAGCAGCCTGACTTCAAATGTTGCTTACAGTCTCAAATCATTTCATTTTCTGACCAAGATCCAGAAAAACTCTGCACCTAAAACAGAGTGCAAAATAAGCCACTCCCAAAACCAGTCAGAATACATCAATGAAATCTTTGCTGTAACCTTCCCTCAACACCTGCTATCTTGGGAGAAAAATGTATTCCAGGGCTTGCCTTCTTTATAGGCGTTTGATATCCAAATTTAGCATCTCAGACCAAACACTTTGCACTGTTTACAAAGATGCCATAACTTACACCAGGACCTTTAAGTCCATTCTTAGGGAGGTAAGACACAAGCACATCACTCAGCTGCTGACCAAATTCATCCAAGTTGCAGCAGAGTGCCGTGCTTTGGAAGATAATGAACTTCCAATTTCATTATGGTAGAGAAAAAAAAGAGGTATTCTGCCTTTTACAAAGCAAAATCTGGGCGTTGAGAAGGGAATAGCTGGATTTAAGTATTACAAATGGTTTGCCTGGGAAACTTACTTGTTCAAGATCCAAGTTATTTGATTGTTAAATAGAATTAAATAATCATATACATATATTTAAGTATATTTATTAAGAATTATGGAACACCTTGAAGTCCAAGTTTAGTACTTGTAACCCGTATTGTTTCCTTCACTCCATTACACAGGGGATAGTCTCACTAGAGGGCCAGGTTATGAGCTGGCTTCAACAGAAATTACAACTTCCTTCCCAACAGGGAACATGGTGGTGTAGGGAGTTATATAATGTTATTGTTTCAAACAACTGCATTACTATGGCTGTAACAAAAGCTTTCTCAGTCTGATTTCCATTAAACAGGCAATAAACATTCATGAATGTGTAAGCAATATGAAAGGATAACTTGAGTGTATACCTCATCTTTCAGTAAAACTGCAAAGATTAAGCTATCACTGCTTTACTACTGATAAGCTACACAAGTAGCTGTTTCAGCTAAAATTAAGTATCAGTCTGTAAAAAATGAGAAATCCAGAACTTAGTGTGCTATGGACACTTGTGATTCCAACATTCCTTAGTGTTTAGGAAATTCTAGCTGTGTCTTACAGCCTATACTACAGAGCCAAGAATTTACACCAAAAAATTGACAATACAGAGATAATTTAACAGATCAAAAAATGATCATAGGAAATACAGACTGTCACATTAACAAATGACTGTTCTTGAAATCAGGAACTGCTACTGAGCACCCAAGCAGGAATATCCAACAGAAGATTAGAGCAGTCCTGAAACAGTGCTTCAACCTGCCAAAATGCAAAGTTTTTGAAACTAAGAGTTCTCACTCTACAATACTGTAATATAAAAAATTGAGGTGAAATTAAAAAATCAGTTAAAGCCTCTGTCAAATATTTTAAAAGTCTAGAAAATTGTCAGTTTGATTATGCTTTTTCCTTCTGAATTATTTAATTTTAACAACCTTATCTTCCATTATTTTAATGGATGGTGACACAATACAAGATCACCCCCGTATTACTCTAGTTTTAGTGTTACTGCTGAAGTGATGAGGCCTGTTTTGCCCATGGCTGTAACTGGTGAACGATCTCCTGGCTCCTTATCTCAACATTCCCCCCTCTCTCCCCCCACCCCACTGACCAATGTTTATGGATTCACAGTAAATTGTCCAGTATTTGTGCATGTAAAATACAGAATCTCAACATTATTACTACATATAACTGACTGATCAAATTCAGTACTTCAACAAAAAGACTATATTGTCACATGCTTTGTAAGATCACTCTTCCCTTACAAACTCTATTAAAACACTGATTGGCAAGACAAAAGTCTTTATTTTCATCTCTCCTGACTGCAAATGGATGTTTTATTTAAATTCTACAATAGAAAAAGAAATGAAAAATACTTTTTCAACTACTGACTTTTCTTTGCAAACCTCTCTTACACTACCTTTTGACTACCCACTGACTAGTCACTGTTACCCCAGTTATATATTTTTAGTAAGAGGATGACAGCTACTGAGATTTAGCTTTTTATCATCCAGATCAGCATATTTTAATATGCTGCATTATGATTTAGTCCTAACTCTATGCTTTAACTCTGCTTATTTGAAAGTGGGGTTTTGTTTAAAGTTTTACCAAAGCATACAACAAGTGTAATAACATTACCCCACTACCCACATTGAAGAGACATTCTTTGCAGGTTTGAGCCTGAGTAGGTTCCACTCCTGCCTATACTGGAGAAAAAGTAAGCTTTAGTCCTTGCAGGTTACCAAAAAGAAACATACCTGAATTTTTCTGTAACTAACAAAGTATTATTGAAAAAACCTTTTCACAAATTCTTGGAACCCAACATTTTTTGTGTCTTTGATAATTATGCTTAAGCTAGTGCAGTGCAATGATAATACATCAGTTGCTCTAAGTGTTCTATCAGCTAAACTGAATCCAGGTAAAGAACATAAACAACACAGCGCACACACAATATGCTCCTCATATCCACACAAAATGGGAAGTTCCTTGCTAGACTGGCTGCAGTTTCTGGTTAGCTTTAACTAGTAATAATACAAGCAGCACGACTTTAACAGCTCAAAACAACTGATTTGCTCAGATAATTTACTCAATCTCTATGGACACAGAGATACAGAAAGCAAGAACAGGTGCCACAAGAGTGAGAAAGGTAGCAAATAAAAGGCTTTAAATAGCTTCCTCTCTTCCAGTAATGTTCACTTAAGCTTTCACATGAGGTCAAACATCAGTCATCTGTTGTTACAATTATTTCCTGCTAGTCCCAGATCATTTATGGGATATATCAGATAAAAAATGTTGACAAGCTATAAAGTCAGATATAAGCAATATACTTATTGTAACAAAACCACACTGCTGCATGATACCCCTTTTAGGATAAGGCAGAATTTGAATCACGCAGCATCTTGGGCTCCTCAGAAACAGGTATTGTTACAGCTCCCCCTTTTCTTAACAAACCACCAAATTTGAATCAAAGCCATGCAACTCAACTCTGTCAATCAACTCCACTCTTGACCAAAAGAACAGGGATGTAATGAAACAAAATGTATCTTTTGATATACAGAATACTAAAGAGAGTTCCCATATAGGTAGAACTGTGTTAGGCTTTAGTATTTGTTTTACATTTCTCACCTGGTTGCAATAAAACCCTTAATACAGCAAAAGTATGCAGTATTTGAAGCTTCCACCTTCTTCTATCTCACATTAAGATTAAGGCAACTCTCTATTCTGAGCCTGCATACTTTACACACCTAACAAAGTATCTTGTCCTCTGACCTGAGAACACTAGTACATTCTAAGCCTGTTCATTCTACTGTCCTCTTGCTCAGCTGAGAAATTTCATAGACTGTCAACAACCACCCAAGTGCTCTAAGTCCATTTCAGTGCAAAGTTAAACAGAAGAATTTAAGTGAGTTTCAGTGGTATTTTAAAATTAAGCCTTTATCTTGCACCAAAACAGATACGAAGCACTGACAGAATATCACATCCCAACTGAAGCAGTATTTTATCAGCTGACTGACAGCACAGGTTACCTTCCAGCTGTAACTGACTGAGCAGCTGGAGTAACTTCTTGTTTAAAAGACCCTAGATTATTTTACACCACTATTGGCAATCTTTTACTCACCACAGCCTAAAAATAAATGCAAAATATCTTTTTAAAATACTACTCCAAAATATTAAAAAGCAAAAACAATCTTAACCAAGTAGCTCAAGCATGAAAAAGATTATATTAGAGAGATGGTTTAATTCTTAGCTGGTCACACTGTGTTAAAAATGGTTGCTCACCAAAAAGAAGCACTAGTTTAGAAATGTCTAAAGGAAGTACAAGAAAACACTTGTAAGTAATCCTGCAGTTTTCAAATTGTTGAAAGAGAAGGTTGATAGCTGTGAGGGGCTAACCTTGGCTGACTGCCAGACACCCATCCAGCCACTCTCACTCCTCCTCCTAAACAGGACATGTGGAAAAAATAAGGTGAAGTACAGGTCATGGGTAGAGATAAGAACAGGGACATCAGCCACCAAGTACCACCATGGGCAAAACAGTCTCAATTTGGGGAAAATTGATTTACCTTATTGTGATTTAGAGCAGGATAGTGAGAAACAAAGATCAAACTAAAAACACCCTTCTCCCCACCCTCTCCTTCTTCTCACTTCACCCCTTTATTCTCCACTCTTCTACACCTCCTCCTCCTGGAGCAGCACAGGTGGAATGGGAATTACTCTGTATCTTTAATACTCTCTCTGCTGATTCTTCTTCAGTTTTCCTCTGCTCCATGAGTCCTTCTGATGAGCTACAGCTGCTCAAGCACTTCTTCAGTATGGGTCCTTTCCATGGAGCCCAGCTCTCTAGGAATGGAATGCCACAGCAAGAATCCCCCACAGGCTGCACTTCCTGCCAGAAAACTTGCTCCTCTCCATGGGCTGAAGTTCCTGCCAGGAGCCTACTCCAGAGTGGGCTCTGCACAGGTGCAGCTTCCTTCAGGATATATTTACCTGCTCCAATGTGGAGTCCTCTTCAGCCTGCAGGGTGGATATTTGCTCCACTCATCCTCCAATGGGCTGCAGGACACAGCCTGCCTCACCATGGTCCTCCCCAGGGCTGCAGGGGAATCTCTGCTCTGGTGCATGAAGATCCTCCTGTACCCCCACCTCTTCACTCATCTTGGTGTCTGCAAGGTCGTTTTTCTTACACTTTTTCACTCCTTACCCTCACAGCTGTTGCACAGCATTTTTATCCCTGAACACGTTATCACAGAGACGCTGCATCCACATCACTGATGGCTTAGCTTTGGCCAGTGGTGGGTCCATTTTGGAGCTGGTTGGAACTGGCTCTGGGGCAACTCCCAACCTCTTCTCACAGAGGTCATCCCCCCCCAACCTTTCCATGTAACCAAATGCAGTAGATACATTACAGACAAGGAAATAATCATCAAGCAATGGCACTAGTCAGAATAAGTTAACAAACCTAAACAAAACTTAACACTTTTCCAGAAAGGGATGTTATAGTTCAAGAACTCAAGCAAGCACTGCAGTCTGTAAAATCAGAACAAATGACCTCCTAGTGTTGCCTTCTAAACACACAAATACTGTTCCTTTCTTCCTTTTAACATCCTTCAGAGTCAACTGCCAGCACTTCCCTTGTTCCTTCACCTTTTGTTAAAGACAGCAGAGCCTTGATGCCACGAGGAGGAACCAAGGGCAACTGTATCATGCAGGCTTTCAATCATCTAATTTTCATAACAGCTTAAGAGATGCATCTATTACTGGTCTGTTGGAAGACAAACATGTGAAGGAGCTCTGTCCACAACTTCAGCAGGGAAAGGAACTGCTACGGTGTTGCAACTAGATCCAAACTGCGAAGATGGAAACGACTTGGACCGTGTAATCACAAGCTAAAGCCTGCAGAGAATGCAATTCCAGCACAGGAACCCTGAACTCCAAATACAAATACTTCAAATACAGAGTTACAAAAATTCTGTCGTTGGTGAGGCCACTTATCACCAGATTTAACAGTCAGCCAGTACTCTCTAACACAAAACTTTATGTTCAACAAAAAGTCACAGGCATTGGAGCAAGAAAACTGAACCCAGTGGTCGCTTCACATTATGAACTTCAAGTTTGACATGGAGATAAGGAACTTAAAAAAAGAAAAATCACAGTCAAGTTTATGGATCTTATCTTTTTTGTAGCCATCTATTTTCAAGAAGCCTAGGTTAAGAATTCCTTTGATGAATGTCTCTCAGCAACAAATGCAATGGAAACTACACTTTCACAGTTCTTCCTCAGCCTTGACCTTCCCCTGAAAGACCAGTGCAAGCTGAAGGCAGAAAGGAATACGAGGCAGAAGCTTTTCGAACAGAGTAGGATACCAAACCAGACAAGAGAGTCAGTGAGACAGAACCTCTCTCAAGAATATTAGGACCATAGACTGCATCCCATGTCCTGTAAACCTAAACCACAAAACATCAGTGGCAAACTGCCTGTAAATTAAGTGATGTCAATGTGCTCCAACATTATACGACCTATCTTTATTACAACTATCTTTTACTCACAGTTTGTGGGTTGATGTCATCTTCTCCCATAGGTTCATCCACAACTTGCTGTCCATTCTGCAAAAAACAAGACACAGCAAGTTACAAGAAATGCTGAATCTAAGTAGAGAAATAAATATATTGTAGATATGCTTTCACAGTGTATTACTGTATAGGATCAAATGCTTTCTTCTCTATATTCTATAAAAACAGGTAATTGAAATTAAACATGAAAAATGGCATATTGCTGGCATGCAGTACCACTCTTGCTTTGATCCTCATGTATTATCAACCTGGATGAAGTCACAGTAAGAAATATATAAAGCAACCTTGAAGCCTCACCACTACATAGCTAGGATAGGATACTACTTTCCATTACTACAACTTCTGCAAGGCAGTTAAACCTGATAAAGACTGAACAGTAGAAAAACACAACAAAGAACAGATCAACAGGTTCCTTCTAGAGCAAGTCAGTCTTTACCTTCAAGAAAATTTATAACTACAATATAGCCTTAAAGAAGCAAAGAACAGACACTAACTTTATTAGCCAGCATTTACTACTTTCTGTACTTATCTAAGGATTATTCTAACAAACCATACAGAAATAGGCTTCTGAGTTTGAAATTTAGCCATAAAGATACATAAAAAATCTTCAATACCTTGTTGGTCAACAAGTGCTTTCCTTTTCTTGACAGTGATACTCTACTTGGAGACTCTCACATATTTTTTTTCCCTGAAAGACTTCAAATGACTTTGCTTACACAACAAACATGAGTATTAGCAAGTTGTAAGCAAAAAGATCTACTTAATAAGTCATGGTACAGGATATCACATGGGGTATTAAATCTTGGTTTGCTCCAAAAGTTTAACAGCAATTCAGTATCATTTTAGAAACAAACAAAAAACTACTACAAAGGCTTAATTTTCCATTACCACTGGAGGCAGAATTTAAGTTCATTTGTATATTAGAGAACAAAGTCTAATTAATCTTTCAAAACTTAATTCACTTAAGAGTTACATTCATGTATAGATAGACATTTTCTAAATGTTAAAGTTAAAAGCTGCTCAGAGATTCTGCACCTTCTTTCTCACTGCTCAGTTTCCCAGCAGCTGCCTTAGCATTCTTCTATAACAACTACTGATTAATATAGTCTTTTAGCTTGCGTGTGGCCGGAGGAGAGTCTTTTATATGCAACAGATTACATCCCAACCACTTATGAATTCCAACTTTCCAATATCACAAGCACACTGGATATCACCAGCTCTAAGTTTTTATCCTGAGCGTTTTTTATTTTGCTGGAAGGTGCAACTGTATAAAACAGAATTACAAGAATAAAAGGATTTCCCAAATATGACATAGGTGTGTCGGGGTTTCTTTAGGTGGTGTTTCTTTGGCTTTTTTGTTGTTTTTATTTGTTTTGTTTAGGGAGAGGAAGAAGGTTGGACTTGTGATTGCCTTTCCAGTGCAGAGACCTGCCACATGGCACCAGTGGTTTTTCTCAACTTTCCTGGCTTCAGGAAGATACTGGAGACTTCTAGCATGACTCCAGTCTACTCTAGAAGTCATCTTTCCATGACAGGGGACAAGAAACCAGTTTCACATGCTATGGGTTACTACAGCAATGAATACAATCTTTAAGAGCTATCTCAGTTTAAGGCAGTCAGTACAACCTTCCAGTTGTACAGGTCAGGGTAATTTGATAAGATGATGCTCCAAAAAGCTCATATAGCCCTTGCTATAGCAGCTTTTACTTAAAGTGCACAAGGAAAGATAGTGCAATATTCACTGCCTAAGATACATAAAATGTTGAAATTATCAAACAGAAGACCAGAAAAGTACCAGCTTAGCTAACTAACAGAAATGAGTTTTTAATAAGGCATGTTTACAGGGGAGCATGCTGTGCATACATGTATCACTTACCATCAAGGCCACAAGTCACCTATTTACCCACTTCTCAAATCTGTGGCATGTATTTAAATTATCATTTGCATTTTAGCTACATATCTCTGTAGTCTGGTCCTGCTACAAAAAAAGCTTCCTAAGTATCTTGTCAATTTAAATAAAAACCCCGAGAAGAAAACCAGTAGAACAAATAAGACAATTGACTTTAGCTGGAAAGGAGGAGCCTGTGATGTCCTGACAACTAATGATGGCCAAACTCTGAGGCCCAAAATAGGGCAATCCGTGTATCAAAACCATGTGCTCCAAACTGACTCCACATGCAGATTTTCAGAAACAGTGATTCCTGTTACAACCACCATTCTGCTGAATAATAATGGACATCAACTGCATGTTAAGGAAGAATTTACCACACAGTAAGCTTTAGGTTTTCAGGTTTACTACTTCAAGAGAACTGAAACTAGTTGAAAGTGAAACCCTTTCAGAAATATGAGCCAAACCTCCCTTCAAAGACAAAAAGGCAAGATCAACCTCTGTTTTAAAAAAGGCTCCAATCTTCAACCTCACTGACTTTTTCAACAGTTAACCAAAAAACCACAGCAAACTTCTGCAAAACAAAGAAACTGTTTTGCACAATCTGTTTTCCTGTTCAATCCTGCACTGCTTTCAGTTAGTCTTCAGATGAATTCAAGAAATGCATTTGAAACACACTTACTGGGAACTAAGGTAACCAACTCCAGAAATCAGCCATGCAGTCATGTCTGAGCCAGATCACTGGATTAGCAAGATCTTTTTAAATAGGTCTACCCAAGCAATGATTATGTGAAGGGAATCACTGGATGGTAGAACCAGTTTTTCTCAGAACAGCCTGAGCCATGTAAGGTAAAGAAGAATATGTATGTATGTATGATTTATGGTTTGCTGGGCTATCATACTATTAAATGGAAAAGCAGCTGTATATTCAGAAAGTCTACACAGCATATTGCCTTTCTTATGAGCTAAAATGTAAAGCCAAAAGGTTGCTGTTGGAAATATTTAAACCACTGTGGAGTGAGGAGGTCAGCAGCATGCTTCAGAGGTGAGCAAATGAAATACATTTTGTTTTGCTGGGCGTAGACTCTCTCCAGTATTTAAGCAGAACCACAGGCAAGTCTCGATGACATAACAGACTGGGAGCAGATATAACAGTCTGAGGAATACAGAGCAAGAGAAGCCTGAATACATCTTTCACATTATTGGATTAGTCTAATTCAAAAGACAGAGATTCTAGACCTTGATTATTCTTCAGCTGCACTCCTTCCACAATGGGACACTAAGTAAGCAGGATGGATCAAAGATCTGGCTATTTCCAGTACCCTGGTTCCAAAAGTAAAATATATTTCAGATGACAGCACAAGCACAAGAAAAATAACAGAAAAGGTCCACAGAAAATTTCCACTTATACCTAAACATATCAACAATCAATTTATGCCAACAAAAAGGGTGCATGTCCCCTATAAAGGCAATCTACAAAATACTCTTCCAATCCACTCTGATGCCACTTCCTATTCTCTTATTCAGACACACTTTTCATGTTAAGTTAGCTAAAAATTTGGCTCCCTGAAGCTTTTAAACCTGTTGCCATATCTCACTGACTTAGTAGAAATCAATACTTAAGCACAGTTGGGTTCCAACAGTTTTCCTGACTGCACATGGACAGGAACACAAAGAGATCCTACAGGTTCCTTAACCAGGCATGAAGCAGACAAACACCAGGGAGTCTGCATCAAGCAGCAGGTACATGAATGCCCCCCTATGAACTGACAGAACCTCTGATGCAAAAGGCAGTCAACCATCAGTATTTCTAGGAATCAAAAATTACAAGTTATAACCTGAGAGTTCAGCGGGTTTAGATCAAGTACTTGATTTTTCTGGCAGAAAGACAGTCTAAAGAAAGCTTTTTTTAAATTCAGATTATTTCACCTCTTGACCAGCAAGCTGTGCCCATAAAAAATTGTACTGCAGGGACCACAAGGTCACAAGTAGTGGCACTGGTATGGAGAAACTGCAATCATATCAAATCCTCTGCAAGAAAGAAGTATACCAAGAAACACAGCCCACATCCCACCCACAATCAATTAACCACATCCTGTGAAGCAGTGAATATCCTGCACTTTACATACTATAGCTATATATTGATCTGCAAGTCTTAATGTCACTTGTAAATTTTATTTTTTTTAAATTATGGTTCCAACATTTACTGCAAGAGATCCAATTCATCTCAGATGTCCTGCAAAACTATACTATCTTGAGCACCTGCACAAAACCCATGTTTTTCTCATCTATCCTTCCAATTACCACTGGACCCGCACGAGTAATTTGGTATGTAAAATACACCATCTATCACCACAAAAACAAGCTGAACCTACCAACGTGGGACAGGATATCTCAATTTAATAATAATGTCGCATACCCATCACTCCCATTACACACAGTGTTTCTTACAGATGTCTTAACCATACTAATTGAAATATTAAATGGGCAAATAATTATGTTTCCTGTAGTACTAATTTTTCCTATTCCTCTATTATTTTCATCAATAATATTATAGATTGTATACACATGAAGTTTTTACATTCAGTTTATTATCTCCATTCTTACATTCTGTTTATAAATCAAAGTTCCACTAATTTGGACTTACCTTACTAAACAATGTTCTATAGACTAATACATATTTTTTCTGAAGGACATAAATTTGCTCCCAAAGCTTCTTTGATATTACACACCACCGAGTATCTTTTTCCACCCTCAAAATGCCCCTTCTTTGCATTTAGACTATTGCTAGATTATTTTGGGATGTTTAAGTATTCTTTCTGCCAAATATTTTCATTTTTTTTTTTACTCAACTATGTTTGTCAGCTATTTTAAAACCCCTTATGAAACTGATACCAGTTATGGCTTTGGGAATAATTCTTCAGCCATTAAATTCAACATTTCCTAATTACTAACACTGGGCTTGAGCATATAAATCAGTAACCAGTCCTTACACTATTAACAGAGCTCAGTACAGTATGCAACTATTGACTTTTCCATGTAATTGGTGCCTTTTAGCATAACCAGAAAACGGAATTATTTTACAAGTGTTTTATTCTTAGGCTCAACAATTGGATAAACCAGCAATTAAAAATTCTCTATCAGTGCAGGATGATGCACTGAGTACATAAATAAACAAGAAACCCCACAAGATGACTGAATCACACCATGTAAAAATGGTTACATAGAAGTTTTAACATGGCGCTGGTAACAGAGGCAATGAAGTTTCTCTCAGGTAACTCTTAGTTTTCAGCTGCCAGAACTTCCAGACTTGCCCAACAACAACCAAGCAAAGCTATAGGATTTAAATACACAAACCTCCAGTACTGTTTTATTTGTCATTATATATCATTATGTCATATATGTAATTAAAACACTGGGCACATGCAGATCTGAGCACTTACTCTGCTGTTTTCAGGGGACCTGACACAAAGCTCAAGAGCCACAGGCCCTTGAAGAGGGTGAAGCTGTGAATGCTCCTAGCTGGTTTCAAAGCTGCACAGGATGCAGTATTCCCTCTGGAATGTTCAGAACAACTTGGCTGTTCACAACACGAGGCACTGCGTGGAGCTGCATTTGGTACCAACCTTCCCAGCTGAGCCCTCTCAAACCTGCTATTCTGAGCAGCAATGAGCTACCCTGAGAAAAAATTCGTAGGTCCACAAAAAAACAGTTGAAAATAGACTGAGAAGGCCTTAAGAGGTCATGCAATCTATCTTTGTGCACCAAGGCGTGATCAGCTTTTTCTACAATGTTGCTCCCAAGATGTTTATGTCTAAGTCCTTCTTAAATCTTCAGGAGTTTTCACAACCTATTCCAGTGCTTAAATAAAATATAAGGCTTTAATAGGATCTGAATTAATGACTTGTGCCCTAACTCCTGAGCTATGAAGCCACACAGATCCAAAGCACTTACCTAAATCCTGACCTGATTAAAATTTACTAGATGTAAATAGCAGAAGTGAGCCACCATCTCTTTCGAGATCTCAGACTTCTTTAGCTCTTCTCTCACAACATATATTCAGTATATTTTGCACACACTGTTAGAAGTAGTACATATAATTGTTAAAAACTCCTTAATGTTTATTTAAATAAAAAAATTAAAAACACAAGTATTTGTTATGAAACATAAAATTACTGTAAGTATTTCTTTTACGTAAAACTTTGTTTCTTCAAGTTCCATGAATTCCACATAATTTATTCTGAATTTAATGACTAAGGTGACTGACTTCTTCCTTAGCTGAGTACCAAAAGAAAGAACAGGATGTTGTTGCCTCTCCAGAGACAATCAATATCAGATAAAATGCAGATCATTGAGGTAGAATGCCAAACTTCCTCAAGTTGCGATACTTGGGCAACTTTAATGACGTGATTTCGTAAATCCTATCTACTTTACCACCTTCTTATCTAATGTGACTCACGAGTATGGTTTAGCACTACAGAAAAGCAGCCTCCTTTCCTGCACTTCGATGCTTTCCTTGGCACTGGCATTTGTCCAGCACTGTGTCAAGTCAGGAAACTAAAAAAGTTTGCTGCTCTTGGTGAGTTTAACTCTCTGAATTAACTTATCTTGAAGTCAGACAAGTGTCACATTATCCAAGATGCTAGATACATACTACCACAAAATATTTATCCTGGCCAACCACTTCCTTAGCTAAAACCAGCTCCAAATCACACAAGTTCATGTGTTCAGGAAAAGGGTAAAAAGGGACGTGAAAATCTCATTTAGTTCCCTACCTGCACGAGAGGCTGGGTGGCAAATTATAAGCACATCAATTCAGCAGGCTTATTAAAACAAAACCAAAAAACCCACCACCACCTGTTATTTGTTCATCTGCTCCAAAGAACTATACATGCAGAAATCACTTCAATATATCCCATTGCTGCCTATATGAAAATAAGTAACTTCTCTGCTCCCACATACATTCCCAAGAGTGACTCCAGCCCCTGACAGTGCACACATCCTGTTACCAAGGCTGGATTTGCACAGGAGGGCAGGGGCACCTCTCACCCTCCCTGCTCCTGCAGTCCCAGGCCCACTGAAAGCCCTGTGCCCACCTAGGCTCTGCCAAGGAGACCTGGGCACGCAGGGAAGGACGTGCCAGGGCCATCCAGTCCAGGGCCATCCCTGCAAGGCTGCATCCTGCAGCTCCTCACGGTGCAGACACAGGTCTCCAGACAGGAGCTGGTTTCTCAGAATCTCCTTGCATAATAAATTATAAAGGCTGAAATTTAATATTGAAGTCAACTAAAGCATTACTCTTTTACACTTATTTTATCGTTTATTAATACATTCTGCTAAGAAGAGAGAATAAACTGTGGAACAACTCCACTACTTCCTCAAATTCAGGACTTCTGAGGTGACTGTGTAACAAAAGTCAACTGCAGGAAGACCAGAGGAGAAAGACTCCTTGTTAAGTTAAAAGCATTGTTTCCCACGTAAGTCCAAGTTCTAGCAGTAACTAATTTTGGCAAATATGTTATGTAAGGAATAATACAAACAATATTCATCATGGTCTCTTACATCCTGAAACCACTACCTTTTGAGTCTGCAGGAAAAGATTAATTTTATTTTTCAAAGCTATGTATTGTTAGACATTTAATATCACCATAAAACACCATTTCTTCACATCTTCTGGCTATAGCTAAGCATGTTTCAATAAATAATTGTCCGAAATGAAATAATTTAACACTCAATTTGATGGAACTGAAGAAACTGTGTCAGGAAAAAGACCTAGACAGTAATAACGTATTTATCAGATACATACTCATTTATATGCAATTGAATGGCTTCACTCGAGAAATTAATTAGTATTTCCTCCAAAAAGAGTTAAGTGGAGCACCAAGCCTTCCACAGGGGGCTCCTTGCATCAAAGGCAACACATGGTAACTCTTACTGACAAGAATGAACTGCCAGTTACTTTGTGGTCGGGTCACTGGAGCAGGTCCCTGGAAATGAGAGTTCACCTCCCAGTTGTAGAACAGACTCCATGAATGGAGATGCGAGATGGGGTGACTAAGCTGATGAGCCTCATTTTCCCATCTGTTACATAGGAATTTTTTCTCCCTTCCATTTCCAATGGTTGAGGCATTTAATCTTATTTCAAGGAATAAGGAGAGAATAAGTAGCACAGTATCACTTATGCAAGCATATAGTACAGCAATTCTAGCCATCAAACACTTCAGTTTGTCTGAATTTAAAAATTCCCTGAAGAGATTCTAACTTCTCCAGTTCTACTGATTAAATTATTCCCTCCTGAAAGTCACCAAGATTGAAAAACTCAAGATTTTACTTTTGCCTGAAAAACTGCTTAAAAGTTTCATTACTAGAATAAGGCTATGGAATTATACTTGTGGGGAAAAAAAGCAAAGCAAAACCCCACACCTAACACACCTCCCCCAACTAAATACCACAGAAAAAACACAACCCCAAACCAGTTTCTTGAATGAGTTCTTAAAGCTGCTACATCTGCCAACTGCCAAGATCAGTCAACACAAAACTAATATTGTTGAAGTGCAGAAATAATTAAACACCCACCTCAGTCTATGTCTCATTGTGACTCTAAGTCAAGCATTTCAAATGCCAAACAACTGCAGTTAGTGTGACACCACAATCAATTCAAACACAACAGACAAGCTCTGAAACGCGTCAGTCTGCTTTCATCCATTGGGTGTTAGATGTTCCAGCTGGGGCAAGAAATATTGCCTATGCTACAACAAACAGAACAATAATGAGATAAGAACTGCTGATGTCGTAAGAAAACTAACAGAACAACCAAAGCAGTCAAATGCAACACCTCCACGAGGAAGCCAGGAGTGCACACAACAGGAGGGCTGCAATTCAACAAAGTAAAAAGCACCTCCCTGCTCCCACCCTAACCAGCTGTCTCAGGACACCAGTGCTGTGCCATGGAGACCAAAAATCAGAACAGGTTAAATGGCACTGAGAAGGATATGAAAGGATATGAAAAAGCTGAAGAAAAACCACCGACTAAACAGCCCTAAACGCTCTCCATGCAGATGATATGTTTCTCACAAGTATTTACATATATCTAACATCTGCTATGTGTCTATCACAGCAGTTTGGAGAATACAGCATATAGTACTTATTTAGATGACAATTCAATTTCCAATTCCCATTTTTAATCCAGTGTAAGAAAATGTCACTCCACAAATCAGAGAGAATCAGCCTTCAGAATGCACTGTACTGACAGCAGGTGTGTAGGAGAGGTGACAGCCAAGTGCTGCAGAGAATTCTGCCTACAATAGACAACAGTCTTCAAAATCCCCACGGACCAGTCCATTTAGACTTGGAATTATTTACCTGGGCTGGCTACACCCGAAATCACAGTAAATACACTCTTTGTTGCTGTGAAACGTAAGTACAGCACTGATTACACAGTCCACTAGAGAATGGGAAGAGACAATCACAGGCTCACGGTACAGGCGGCAAGGCAAGACAGCTGAAAAATTTCAGATTCTGGGCCAGAAGTGTATATTGACACAGAGAATGTCCTGCTGCCATCAGAATGAAACTAGAAAGCAAAATTTAAATTATACCAGTTTTTTTAAGGCATCAGTATGACTGTTATATGCTAGCACTGCATCTCAGGCAAGGTTCAAATAACTGTGGATACAGAGTATAACAACACCAGGAAATTTGGAAGGAAGATTCATACCATCTATTTAGACACCTAAACAGGTGACCATAAATCCTGTCAAGAGCAGTGGAAAAAAATGAACTTTCTCCACAGCCAACTCAGAGTACCTAAATTAAAACTCCTAAAGATAGCTGTCACAAATGCTTCCAAGAAAGTCTGGCAAGTGGTATCTCCTTATGATGGCCAGCTCTTCCAACATATTGGTGTCCAAAATTTTGCTGCCATATCTACATTCATTTTACTCCAGTCAACATTCATATGCATAGCTGGGAGGACATGCAGATCAAAGGATCAGGCTAGTTATTCAGGCATTCAAACACAAACTCAAATTACCAATACTTAATTTGCTCAAAAGCAGATTACTTGAAATAACAGGCATATTCTTACCGGGAAAAACCAACCTATGCTTGTTATGAATCTTGAGTAGGCCCTGAGTCAAAGAGAGACAGCATCATTCTACAGGCTTTAAAGGTGCTATGATTTAAAACAGGAAGCTTTTAAAGCCAAAACCACATATTATATAAAAAAAAAATATTTAAAAATAGTGTAACTTCACACATAGAAAAAGAGATGCCACGTGGATCCCTGACCTATTTGCACCCATAGAAACAGAAATCCTGCAAGTAATCTCTGAAAACCATATAAAGATACATTTTATCTAAAAAAACCCCTGTTTGCATTATGCTCTACAGATCTGCTGTCCTGCACACCTAAGAAGCTGTTTGTGTTTAACTACACTTCCAAATTAAAGCTATTTAGAGGTATTCTAGTCATCCTCTTAAATTGGCTCACAGGCCATAGAAGATCACCTCCTTGGGGGTACCATTAGAAGTACAGGACTGTACTGGGAAACAAATAAAAAATAAATCCAATTAAATCCCCCATAAGTTGTTAAAACAAGTGTCTGAGGCGAGTTTCAAAGCTCAATAATCTGCAATTCCATGTGGATAATACAGTCTTACAAGAACATTTTGTAATGTGTGTCAGCAAATCCGAGAGGTTAGAGGAAACTCTTTACTCAGTGGTACAGCTTAAGGCCTTATTAGTACCCAACTATAACTGAAATCACAATGAGCTTCCAGGTGAATGTAAAAAACATTTTTGCCCAAGGATACTCTTGCAGGACAGGGTCTGTAATTAGGACATTGCTACGTTACACATAAACACAACCCATGCAAATCAAAAGTCTAAAGTATATGTATTTAGGTAGTTTGTTTATGTATTTGACTAAAACTTACTTATTTTAACTAAAACATATTTTCCCGAAGACTTATTTCAGGTAAGTAACCTTTCTAAGTCTTTTTCCATTTGAGTGTCATCTGAGAAGCTTTTACAGGTGCAGACTGGTCCTTTCAAGAACTGAGTGTTTATTCTAGAGTAGGCCCTTAGAGTGCAAACCTGTCAGCTCACTGATGTTTCGTGTTTTGTTAGGAATTTTTTTGGTGATTAACTACTGTAGACTCACGGCAATGGAAGCGTTTAACTGTTTTTTTAGGAACAGGCAAAATACACGTGTTTCAAGTAGTTTATGACAGCAATTTAAAAACAAATCCTGTTTGGAATAGGCTAAAACAAGTAACAAAGTATAACCATGCACATAACACGCATTTCAAATAACGTAATCTGTTTTTCTACCTCTCTAGCATATAAACTGCTACTGAAGTTACACAGACTGCATGCAGTGAGACTGCAAGGCCAAAGCAATAGTTAAGATCTTTTCTCTAAATGATTAGTTCAAGTGATCCCTCCTTATCACCTTCTGCCCCACCCTCAACCATCACAGAGGGGCTGCAGTTACTCCCTGTTTAAAAACAATCATCTAAGATCACCACTTCAGAAGTCAGCGAATAACTAGCAAGAATTTAAAAGTAACTACAGTAACTGGCAAGAATTCAGAAGACGTACCTGCCTGTCAGATCTGAACTGCAAGTTCTTGTGACCCGCAGAGGTACAGTCACCTTAAACAGAAGGACGCAAGACCAACGTCGGAAGGGCAACCACCGACACTGCAGAAACTCTGCACTGGTCTCTCACTCTCTCTCCTTGCTCCCCTCCTAAGGAGCAAGTCCTAACCTTGCGACTAATTGTTGTGAGCTGGCCCGAGTCCACACCGTCCGAGCCCAGCATCACTCGCTTGGCTGCGGATCAGCCGGAGCCCGCTCCGGGGAAAGCTGCACCGTCAGAAGCACCTTGTTCTGTCCGGGCGGGAGGAGCCAACGGGCACACGCACCGGGGGCCACTGGGGATCACAACTGACTGTGCCGGTGTAGCGCTTACACAGACCCAAACCAACACAGCACTAGGGAAAAAATTAACATAACTGAAGCCGTCTATGGCCCCGGACGCCTGCGATCTGATTTCCAGCCGCTCTCGTTACCGGAGCCCGGGGAAGCCGGACACGCGTCCTGCCGAGCGAGGACGGGCACGCACCGACAGCGGGAAACCCGCCCAGGCGGCACCTCGGGGATGCTCCCGGCGCCGCCGCCGAGCACAAAGCTGCACTCGTGCGAAACGCCCCTGCGGCTTCCCCAGCGCTTGCGAAACTGCCGGCAACCCCATCCCGCCCAGATACGGGGGCAGCGGCACCGGGCAAGGCGAGGGCAGGGCCGGCCCTCCTGCCCACCCCGGGACGGGAGACCCGCCGTGACAGTAACCAGACACCGCGCTGGAACAAAAGCGCCCGAGCCGGCGGCCGCGGCGGAGGCAGGTTACTGCCTCCCGGGAAAGGGGGCGGAAGGGGAGGGAGCGCGCCCGGAGCAGCCCGGTCCCGGGAAACACGCCCCGAGCCGCGGCGCGGGCGGGGGAGTCCCGGCCGGTGCCGGCCGTGAGTCAGTGCCCCGGCGAGGAAGCGGCGCGCAGGGGCCGGCGCTCGCCCCGTCCCCCCGCCGGGCCGCTGCCCCTCGGCCCCCGCCCGCCCCGAAACC
>VXBA01002508.1:451686-641757 GCA_013399895.1 Serilophus lunatus
AAAGAAAGAAAGAAAGAAAGAAAGAAAGAAAGAAAGAAAGAAAGAAAGAAAGAAAGAAAGAAAGAAAGAAAGAAAGTTTTATTCAGTTACAAGCCTTTGAAAGATGCATATATACTTTTAAACACAGAATGACAATAGCAAAAAAACCCTAATTTGAGGGAGTGGGTGCAAAGCAAATACATTAGGAGTAGGCATGAGTAAAAAGGTAAACATCCCTTTCTGTCTTTTATGTTTCTCCTTTACCTGTCCTGTAGAGACTGAAAATAACTCTGCTGTCAGTGATGACATCACCATTAGAGGCATGCTGTCAGCTTAATTTGTTTTCTGACTACAGTAAGGGAAATAGAATCTGATTGCTGACTCACTTGTTAGGTCTGAAGTAAGTAGTTATGCTTATTTCATCTATTTTGGCCATGAGTTTGTGTCTTTAAATATCTACCTCCTTTCTGGCAGGTAGAGGTACTCCTATTCTTGAAGGTAAAAGGAAATGAAGAATCTGAAATAACTCTGCACTTTGTTATCATAAAGATGTTTTCTAAAGCAGGAATATGTAAGATTTTTGAATGGTTTTCTTCTGTATTAGGCCACAGTGTTAGTCTAGTTGTTGGATGTCTGGGATGGTTGGGTTGTTACCTTCACTTCAGTCTCACCAGCTGACACAGTACTGCAAGCAATGGTTTTGCTGCAGATCCACTGGTCAAATGGTTTTATTTTCTCCTTCCTGGCCTTGCCCCATAATGTCTCTGCAAGCTGAAATGAAAAAGTCTTGTGGAAAATCGGTGTGCAAATGGACCGTCTTTTGTCCGGTTTATTATCTTTTGTTTTCAATGTACCTACAAGGTTGGGCCGAATTGCTTTTGCCCACAAAGAATATTTTTTGATGTCTGTTGGCATATTTTATGAACAGTTTGAAAAAAGCCAAAACTTGCTGTTTAGTTTGGACTGGAAAAATAGCAGCAACCAGAGGCTTTTCCTGACAGCATACTTTTTTTGGGCTTTCCTTCTGTATTTAAGTTCCCAGGGGCCAGATCCTGTGCCAGCAGAAGATGAGGGGGGCTCTAGGTTTTTTTGACCAGTTTGCATCTTTCAGGGATTTAAACCTTTGGCTGCCACTGACTTGCTTAAGCAAAACGGGGTCGTGTCCATAATCAAAAGATAAGGTATATATGCGTGCAAGGAAGGCCTCTAAATATTCATAGCCAGAAAGAATACATACATGAAATAAGAACAAGCAAAAATATACAGACTGTTTCTGATGTGTGGTTTTCTTCAGGATGTTTAAATAGCATTGCCTTAGTTTCAATTTATTTTCCTCTAAGTCTTAGAAGTTATTTGATATCAGATCTAGTGTTTTCTGCCTTTAGTTTGTTTTTAGGTCCTCCTAGAGTTTAGGTAGGAAGTTATTCCTTGCTAGTTTTTCACCCTTTTGTTAGGATACCGGAGAAAAAACATGCTGGCGTATTTCTAAATTTTCATGGACTCAATGAATGAATTTCTTAATTGTCACACTTTTCATCATGTGTCTGCATTTCCGTAGGAAAAATTAAGGAATTCTAGAAACTGATGTTCCAGCAACATTAACAATACTCACAGAATCACAGAATCAGAAAATCACAGAATTGTTGGGGTTGTAAGGGACCACAGTGGGGTCACCTGGTCCAACTCTCCTGCTAAAGCAGGTTCCCCTAGAGCAGGCTGCACAGGATTATGACCAGGCAGGTTTCAAATATCTCCAGAGAAGGAGCCATTCCAGTGCTTTGTCACACTCACAGTAGAAGTTAAAGTAGATGACACTCACTGCTCTTCCCTCATCCACCTGGCCAGTCATGCCATAGAAGGATATCAGGTTGGTCAATCATGTTTTTCCCTTGGTGAACCTACTCCTTTATAACTCTCCCCCCCGAGATTAATCTCAGTCGTAGAATGTATGTTCTTATAAACGAACTGAAAACTAATGGCAACATTTAATTTCAATATGATTAAATTATTAATTTAAACATGGCAAGGTAATACCTTCCAGCTCCAAACATTCTGTGATTCTGCAATGCACTAGCACAGTAAATCAACGAATAGAATTATTAATTAATTAATTAATTAATAATTTAAATAAATACCTACTTGCTAGATTGAGCAAAACTCAATTTAGCTTTTAAACTTTTATTTGAAAATGGCATAGTTCATCCAGCCATAAAGGATTGCTGCATAGCATCTTTTAACTTAGGATCTATCCTAAGAACTTTCCAGTATAACACCATGCATTTAAAAGACGTTGTCTCTATACTCAGGATCAGATGCTGGAGCTAGTGCTTCAGACTGTGGTAGTCTAATTTAATTCTGCTGTAGGAATCTTCCTAGATTCAGGATAACATGTATGCAGGAGAGGAAAATATGCACTACTAGCTGAGGTACTTGTATCTCTGCCTTAAATGTGCTATGCTAATACACTCAGTTTCTGTGGAAACATCCGAGTATTTCTTTTTCAGCTTGTAATAATTAATGAAGATTAATGAGTAGTTCCTTTTGCTCATGAACTGGTGAAGAACTTTAACTTAAAGAACCAAAATTTCCATGCTTCAGGGGCTCTGTGTCATAAACAAGACTGGGAGGGACTTCATCTTACATTCCACAGTGGCATCTCAAATGTTCGTGCTTAGTCTTACTTTTTAAGTCTGCATACGGTTTGACAAACTCTTCACATAAACTGCTCTGCATCCCATAAAATGGCTTATACTCAAGTCTTTTGAAAGGCAAAGACCATTAAAATCTCATGGAAGTTTTGTCTGACAAAGAACTGAATAAAATTTAGATAGATACCCCAGGGTCTGGCCCAGAGAAAGGTAGAGTAAATCATTCTTCACTATTAGTCCTGGAGGTTACTGAGCTTGTTAAACAAGCTGAAGGAGATTTCAGCTAAAAAACCCTAATGTCTGGAAAACAAATTATAGAAATAATTAGTAAAAAGCATTGCAAGAATTAGGAACTCAGCCTTATTGATGGAAGGGTGATTTGTAAGTTGTTCAAAACCATAAACATTAGTACTTTGTCTACCATAATATTGTTCTGTTTTGTGTTTGTTGATATTTAAAAAAATTGTAATAACTGGATTGATTGTCCTGCCTTCATAGGGGTATGTTCAAACTGTGTGTCTACACCTAAAGGCTGGAGGAAAATAGAGGACAATGAAGCCATTTCTATGTTTGATATTATGTGCATTAGCTGAATGTGCATGTGAAATACAACAAAAGCGAAGAAACTGTGGAAGGAAAATTCTTCTTGACTTATGCCTTGTGTAATTTTTGCCTTAGAAAACAGAGTAAAGCTCAAGTTTTCTAAGGGTAATATCTCAGATCAGGCCCTGAAATAAGCGATGCATTGGTTTCATCCACTGGTTCCTAGCACATCTACTGGTTTGTTCTACTGCCTGTCTCTCATGGGTAAACCATTTGTATGAGCAACATACAAAGCAGTACAAAATAGTAGCTGGGCAGTAGCTGATCTGCATGCTTTAAACTTGTCAGCAAATCAAAAGAAATACAAACCCAACACAAATTCTGCAAAAGGTAGTTCAGTTTGACTTTTTAGCTGGAGGAAAAAGCTAATGCTGGTGTTAATTACATGCCTTTAAAATTGCAAATCTTCATTACAGCTATTGTTGTCAATTCAAAATCAGTTAGATTTACTGTCTATCACAATTCCTAACTGCAACTGCCTCTGTACAAAAGGCTGCAATCAAGGACTTGCCAAAATTAAATAGATGCGTGCATTCATGTGCTTATTATAGTATTTATGATGCATTAAGTGCCAGGTGGATGCACAGACTATGAGAAAATAAAAAATACAGAGCAATCCCAGCTTTATGAGTTTGTATTGTTTTGTGAAACATACCTAATGCTCTATTTTTCGGAGGCATTGAGGCAACATACTTTCAAAAAATTTCCTCTAGGATGGAGAGGCACTGTTTATTAAGGTTGAGAAATGTTGCTTCTAGCATGTCTGTAGCACATTTTTGAGGTAATGCAACTAAACTTCATCCCTGAAAATTGTAAAGTAGAATGTTACAATTAGCATTGGCAATATTGTAATATTGAGACATGTTGTTAACTTCTAACAGTCTTTAAAACCTGCAAACAGCAGAAAGATGGATACATATGTAGCTTAAGTGTAGTTGTATATAGTGTCACTGCCTCAAGATGAACTTGCAAATGTGAGGAAACATGATAGTCACTGGAAATCAAGCTTAGCATTGTATCTCACAGAGGCTTTCTGCATTCGGACAGTATGTTCTCAAGTGGAAAAACAAATTATGATTTTTCTTCTGGGCAAACCTCTACCAAGCTTCTCAACCCCCTGGGCAGCCATTGGCAGGGGCTGTGTCTCAGGCTGCTACTCTCACACACAGACCTTCTCACCACCCTGAATTCCCTGTCACTGGGGCAATGCACATGTGGGAAAGAGAAACACTAGCTGTCAGAAGTCTCTTCTCTTGCACAGAATCAGCGTTACACAAAACAATTATCCAGTCACTGTAAGAACTTGCTGGGAAGCCTTCAGCATAATGCCACATAGCTCTGCCCCTAATTCTGAACATCTCCTGCCCAGAGTTGCTTCCCCTTTCTTCTCTCAGTCTTTCATCAGATGTCATGGCAGGAGATACCCATCTGCCTTCCAGCCTACCACATCTTAAAGAGAGCCTTGGATGTCTGGGCAGACTTCACAGCAGCCTCAAAGCTGAGAGATGCAAGAGAGATCCAACAACACTGACTCTCGCTGTTAGGAGCAGATTGGTGGTTCCACCTAAATAGGATGCATCTTACAGAATATTCACAGAATCACAAAATTAACAAGGTTGGAAAAGACCACTAAGATCATCTAGGCCATCCTGTTACCTAACATCCCATCCACTAAACCATGGCACTAAGTACCTCAAGCCAGTCTCTTCTTAAACACGTCCAGGGATGGTGACTCCTGAGTAGCCCATTCCAATGGGAAATCCCTCTTTCTGTGAAAAAGTTTTTCCTAACATCCAGCCTTATCTTCTCCTGATGCAGCTTGAGACTGTGTGCTCTCGTTCTGCCACTGGTTGCCTGGGAGAACCGACTGACTCTCACCAGGCTATAACCTCCTTTCAGGTAGTTGCAGAGAGCGATATTGCATGGGAGGCCTTTGTGTGCTGGCTGACAGTGCTGTGCAGTGCTGGTCAACTTTCATGCCTTGGGCTGAAAAGTTAAAAAATACAACAACAACCAACCCCCCTAAAAAACCAAAGTGAGGATCTGACTCCTAATGTTTCAGAGGGCCAGAATACCTGCAGTGATAAGAACAGGAGGGTTAGCACAAAAGCTGAGAGTGAACCTGAGTGCAAAACTTGGACGAGGACAAGCTGGACATACACCACAACAACCAGAAGTCATTCAGACAAGCAGATTCAGAAAAATCATAGTATCTTCCTCCCTAGCCCTGAAATGGATGGATGGACCTAGACCTACCTTGTTCACCTGTCTTTCAAATCAGACATGACTGCTGGGCTCCTAAGCCTGTGTTTTTCATGTTAGGAAAATAGTGAATTAATTTCTGACAATGATTTAAACTACACTAAACCACTAACATTTAAATGGCTAAAAGTGTATGAATGAAACTGTTCCCTGCAGAAATATCCCGAGAAAGTGTTGTGAGAGTGCCAGATGAGAATGACAGAGAGGATAAAGTGCTTTGGGGTGTAATAACTGATCAGAATCAGACTATGAGCCACTAATGAGAAGCTTCCTTGAAGTGCAGTGCTTAGATTTGTCAATTGAAGTAAGGGTAGGAAAAAAAAGAGACATACTCATGCAGATGTGAGTGGACTATTATGTGTGTTTCTGAGCATCAATGACTGAGAGAGAGGAAATTCAGACTGGAACAGGTGTGGAGAATCGACAATGGTAATGGAAGGTGTTTTAGAGAAGAGAGCTTGATCAGCTTAGAAAAACAAAGACTGAAAGAGGTCATGGTAACTCTCTGTGAATGTTAAACAGGTAAAACACCTGGAAGGGAAGAAGCCACTTATACTCAAGAACAATACTGACACAGGAACAAATGAGTATAAATTGGCCATAAATAACTGAAGATTGAAAGCTGGGATGGTTTATAACCATCAGAGCAATAAAATTTTGGTTGCTTTAAAACAAAAATGAAAATAAGGGAGGACAGAATCTATGTAGTTTTAAAACAGAAGTTGGTCAGTTTATAAAGAAGAAGATCCAAGTTGTTTAACTGTAATACCAGATAGGTAAAACTTGATACACTGGGAAAGTCCATCCAGTCTATGACCCCTGGGTTGGCCTCTAACCTTCATACTTGGGCCGATATAGCAAGTGTCCCTAAGAGAGAACACTAAGGCTAAACTAAAACCGAAATATTAGTGGCTTTCTGTGAGAAGGTGGGTAATCATTTAGAAGATAATATGCTCCTGTAGATACTAGAATCAAGTTCCGGTTGGTAGCATCAGGTACTTAGGTATGAGTGCCAACATGCAAACCTGACTAGATAAAGACAGCTAAAGTAAGGTAGAGAATAAGAAATAATACTTTGTAAACAAAGACTACAATAAAGAGGTGACCTGGCAAACACTATTAACCCAGAATCTTGAAAGCAAAGGAGGAAGACATTAGGGAAAAAATATTTCTGTTTCTACATGTTCCTTAAAACTCAAAATAGACAAGGACTGCAGACTTCCACTCTACTGCAACCAAGGCAGCAAAGCGCTACTCTGCTTGTGAGCTTTACTGATGGCTGATATGTATGACTAGAATAAGAAATATTGGACTAGATGGGCCAAAGCTGTCTGTTTCTAAATTTCTGTGATAGTCGTTCCTGTGAATTATTGGCATTTCTGTACCATCTTTAGTGTGTTCTTCATCCCCAGGAACAAGGATCTCATTTTAGGATCTCTGATGCTATTAGAGTTTCTGGTAGTGAAAATCTACACAGTGTAAACCTCAAGTAGCAAAAAGAGTGGTATAGAAAAGGAAGAATATAGGTGGTAGCATAAAGACCAACACTCTGCACCTTTATTTTTTGACCCTGCAGAGTAAAACTGCATAAAACACTCATATACCACACTTATCAGCTCTGACAGAGCTGATAACTTTTTCTCCTGTAGAAAAAGGAGTCTTAAAGTCTTTCAGATCAGAAAAGTCTTGAAGGTAACCAGTTTTTCATCATGTTTCACATTTTTGTATCTGGATTTCAACATTGAAGATTCCAGATGCTATAAAAAACATTAATGTCATGCAACATAGTATTAAGGTCACGTCTCACTGATGCAGACTGTACTAGTTCAGCCACCCAGCCTGGCAAACTGCTGCCAGTGCCAAACCCATGTATCTTTTCCCCCATAATTATACCATTTTTATCCCTGAGTGAGATTTTTCAGACATGCTATTGTTGTCAGGGTCATAAGACTCCTTTACCACTATGCTGCAAACTCTTCCCTGCCCCCACAATGTATTCAAATATATCTTTTCTTTTACTAAACAGTGGTTTAGTAATCACAGATTGAACAAAATGTAGTTTGGCTTAATAAAAGTGCTAAAGGAGAGATATGGTCATTTTCTTAATTAATTCTAAAAAAAAAAAGTTATGTCTGTACAATAATAATGTTTTTTCTAACAGTAATCCCCTCCCAAGATACATATGTTGGATCAAAATTTTAAAAAAAAGTCTTTCACTGGAGCAGGGTAAGACATGTGGGTGTCATGTCAGAAAATAATTAAAAATAAAAACAAATTGGAAAGCTGTATTTCATGTAAAACATCTTCCAATTACATCAGCATCTGATGAACAGTAATTTGAGTTGGTGTTCCTGTTGTTTTCAGAAAGGAGTTCCAAAGTCCAGCTTTTTTTTACGAAATATATTTTTCATTGTATTAAATGTAATTGATAGAAAAGCTCTCACTGATCTAAAAATAGAAGACCAGCTAGCCTCTTCAATGGCAGACTATTGTGGAATAGTCTTATGAAGTTTAATTGTGGTTGTGGCTGGCAATGCCTGGTAGTACAGATAGACAAAACTTACCTATGGCAAAAAGTGCTTGCTCCTTGGGAAGAAGCACAAGCTCCAAACTAGCACCATGCTCCTGCTTGGAGGCTGCCCTCCTTGGGCTGGGGGTTTGACCACCCAGACACCTGCTGGGAAGGTAGCATAGCATCTGGAAGGAAACCCAAGAAGCTCCCGGTCTGCATAGGTGATTGATCCTCATGGAAATGCCAGATTAGCTGAACAGGGTTTATGATTGACTTGACCTGCTGCTCACAGCAGGAAGAGCTGGTGGCAGCTCTGGTCACACAGAGCAGCCCAGGATGGAGCAACAATAAGATGCTGGAGGCTGGGGCCCAGAGGAAGGCAGAGGACTCTGGTCTTTGGGGAAGCAAACAGGGACTTGTTCAGGGGTTGCCTGGCATGATCCCTTAGGGAGCTGCTATGAAGGGGAAGGGTGCCCAGGAAAGCTGGCTGGTTTCTAAAGGCAACTTACTGAGAGCTCAGGAATGAACTACTGTGTCATGTAGGAAGACTGTCAATTTGTGGAGAAGGTCTGCATGGCTAGATGGGGAGCGTCTCATTGAACAAAAAGCAACTGGAGGAGAGGTACAAACAAAGACAGTCGGTATAGAGCAGGAACTTACAGAGCAGGAATTGGGGAGGCCAAAGCCCAGCTGCAGCTGAAATTGCTAAGGGGCACAGACAGACTCTGTGGAAATGTTAATTTCAAAGTAAATTGAGGAAAAGCATGGATCCAGTGTTGGCTGGAGAAAACCCCCTAGTTATAATGGAGCAAAAAAGGCTTAAGTATTCAGTGACTTTTTTCACCTCATGATTCACAAGCAAAAGCTGCTTTGGTTTTGGCATTGTGTGGGGTGGAGAGGGGCAGCTGTTCCTCAATGGCGAGAGGTCAAACAACTTAGAGACTTGAAAGAAGTTGGATGTGCTCAATACCATGGGGTAAGGCTAGGCAAGATTTATCTGAAGATGATGGAGGAGCTGGCCAATGTGATTGTGTGATCAGTATATGGGCAAAACATTTTTAAATCGAGTTTTTTTGAACAGCAAAGCTGCTGTGAAGAAGAAAATGAACAGGCATGTGAACAACTTTAGCTGTAGCTGAGCTATGTTAGCTTCACTGGCTATTATAATGAAAGAAATTCGCACAATAGAGTGGGCCATGGGATTTAATTTTCATATCTCTTGTCCTACCTTTATGTTTATAAGACATTACATATAGCAGCTTTCATTAAGACCTGGGATTTGGTATATTATATTTCTGAAATAAGAATGAAAGGTTTGCTAAATTTATCACTGAGGGGAGAGGGAAAAATCCAATGCCAGGTGAAATGGTACTTTTACAAGCTGGACTTACTATGAGCTTTCACAGCTGTCCTGGACAAGATAAGCTGGTACTGTGGTGAAATATTCATTTGACATCTGAGGAGGAAATGCTGTGAGGAAGTGAGCTCTTGCCACCAGTGGGCTGAGTCCCAAAGTTTCTGCTTAAACTCAGACAAATGCTTCTCTGACTTATGTGGATTCCTCTTCAGAACTTAGATATGCACAAGAACTGCAAGTTATGATCAAACTGACTCCCCCATCCTACCCCCCCCCCCCCCCCCCCCCCCCCCAAAATTACAGAACATTCAGTTTGTGAGTTGTGACATGTGAATATTAATTTCCAGTTTAGCATCTAATCTGCCTAAGTCTCCTGTCACGCTCATCCTGGCTCATCTTTCTCTGTGTTCTTTAATACCCAGCTACCAACCTTGCTAACAATGCTTCCCAAGTTCTGCCTTAGCAAGAGGGATTGCAGACTGACAAAATGAGGGCGAGTAACTACCCATCACAATGCCACCTTTCTCCTAGTGAGGTGACTGATGTGGCTGTGTCTCCTCTGCTATTTCCCCAGAGTGCATAGAAATATAATCTCTTGGAGATCAGAAGCTCTCTCAAGCTAATGTACGTTTGAGCAGAAAGTTCAAAAGTGAAGGTGAGCACACAAATAATGTAGTTAAATAATCCTCATCTCCTTCAGAAACCAACATAAATGTACAGTGAATCTAAGAAGGAAGAGAAAAAAGGAAGGTGAGGCTGTGAGTTAGAGATACAATAGTGTCTCATTTTCCCTTTACTTTGAGTCATTAGGAATTCTGCTAATTGGTTTGAATAGGAAGTGAGCTGGACCCTATTTATGCATATTTCAAAGAAAAACATTTAATTTGGGAGGTAATTGGCAAAGTTGTAATTTAAAAAGAGGTAGGTAAAAGGAGACATGAAAGAAGCAATGATGCTTGTTCATTTTTTAAAAATTTCTGTTTGATATTAATATTTGGACATCTATTGACGCACTAATATCTGCTTTGAGAAACATTTAAAGGAAAAATAGCTGCTTTGGGATAAGTGGTGATATACAGTTAATGATACACTGGAATAAATAGAGAAATGGGGAGAAATGTTGTATTACCAGTTAAAAACCAGTGAAGGGTAGTAATTTAAGACAGAATGCATAACCTCAACATTGCTATTTTCTATTTTGCTGTGCTTAGGCAATTTATGTGTTCTTCAAATGTTCTTCAAATTTACATGTTCTTGTAATGAAGGTACAGTTCAATGTATATACTGAGATCAATTCACTATCACCTGAGCTATCAACTGTACATTCTGAATGACTGTAATCAAGTGTAGTTATTAAAGAGTTTTGGTCTCCTAATTTAAAAAGGCTAAAATTTTATTAGGATCTTTTCTAGCAACAACATCCATCTGAAATTTGCAGCCTGCTTCTTCAGATTCAGAATAGGTTGAGCACTTGTTTTTTAGTCTGATCACACAGTTTCATAATCATTGAGCACTGGGCTTATTAGTCCTTATGGACTTCATTTGGCAGGCTGTGAGCTAAGCAGTGGTTAAAGATTTAATTTGGGAAAAAGCTTAAGTGTATGTTTAAAGTTATATGAATTCCACTGGACAAACATGTCCCTTCTTGGAGCTATGCCTAGGGGTGCCATGATTCATCAGACATATTCAGGCATAAGGCAGAAAAGGCAAAAAATGAAGGGGAGAAGCTTTTCTGAGACAAACTTGTCTTCCTATGACCCTGAAAATAGGTCTGGCCACCTGCAATGTGCAAGATGTTTGGAGGTGAACCAGGCAAGAACTGACTGTGTATCTTAGTCCTTGAGATGCCAGAGAACACACGGGCTTGTTAAATAAGAATCCATGTAAGTTTTCTACTTCAGGCTTATTGTGCTTAAATTTTCTGGCCATAATCTAAGAAGAATCAGACTAGGCACCTTCTGACAGAAGGCTATCTACTGTCTGACAATCTTCCTTGCTCCTGCTTTTAATTCCTCCTGTATTTTTTCCAAAATGGATCTTCTGTGTTATTTTCTCCAGGTGTCCTTACTGGGGGCTCATCATCTTCTTACGACATAATTTATTACTTAGTTTTCAGTGACCTTGAGTATTCAGAACTGAAAAGTGGTTTGCCCTGGGCAAGAACCAATGGTGTCCAAGAATGACACGTGAAAGTGACGCTCAGGCTTCGGTGTTCCTGTTCACTCTGTGCTTGATGCAAGAACTGGCCTTGTCTAGACCTCCCATAGGTTCTATGTCACTGGGAGGGCAAACACAGCAGAGGACGCAAAAGACACCCACACTCAAATTGTTTTAAGCCTGACCTCTATATGCAGATGCCTGATGAGATTTAAAAGCCAAACAGATGTTTCACAGATGTCTGCAGTAGCCAGGGTTGGTTGTTGGGCTGCTGTACCCCACACAGCTTCCAGTCTGAGGCAGTGAGCTGTCAAATCAGCTGAAGCACAATATGATTTATAGGGAAAATTCACTATATAGGATGAGTAAATATATGGCAGAACTTCATAAGCTTACAAAAGCTGATCTTGGTTATGCAGAAAGAAAATGGCTAGGATCTGAAACGGAACTGCTAAAAATGCCATCTGATTTATAAATTCCAGTTTTGGGCTGTACTTAGAGCTGTAATCAGTGTTTTCAAAGAAGTTAATCTCAGAGCGTGAGGAGTGACTAATAGTATTATTCTTCTTTCAGATTGCCTGCATGGAGCTTCTCTTTCTGATTAGTAAGAATTCTTTACCCAAAAGTCTCATCTACTTGCAGCCTCTGCATTCATACTCACGGATTACTTTAATTTGAGAAATTACTTGGACAATTTTCAAAATCTGCTCAACATTTTCCTTTCCTATCTCCCATTTCTTGCCTGTATTCTCCTCTGACCTGCACTTCACAGAGTACTGTTCAAAAAGGAGAAGGTTTGCTATGATACTGCCTCTTTTGCTGCAATTGTTTTAAAAATTATTGTGGAGATAGTGAGTTTCTAAGTACCCCATTGGTGAGCTTCCAGCCTCATTTCCCATCTCTAAAGAAAAGGACACACTTTATTAAAGAGGCTGTCACCTCCATATTGCTCGAAGTTAGCAATTGAAAAGCAAATGAAAGAAATACGAGCTCTTCTGCTGCTCAGGATTTTGCATTGGCTTAAACAAAGTCAACAGTCAAAATGATGGACAGGCAGAAAGCACATCCACATATTTAAATCCAGTTTGATACACCAGTGCTGCAGCAAAAATGAAACTTCTCGTCTTGCTTCTTTCCAAGATATCACCTTGTCTGCTTTAATTAACTTCCTGCTTATTGCAAGGTAGAACAGTTATCAGTGGCTTCAGCAGCTTGTTGCCACTCTCCTTCTACTTCCCAGTTTCAGAAGATATCACTGAATTGGGTTTGAACTTCCCTCCCAGATGGTTGTCTCAGTTTCCCAATAAGTTACTTCAGTCATGTGAGGTCTGGTAACACTTTCCTTTCCTAAAGACACTTGCACAGAAAAGCCTCTGCCCTTTGCAGTTCCCCTTTGGGACTGTCACAGCCTCCCAGGGGAAGGCAGCGTGTTTGGGAGTGCAAGAGAGTAAAGCTCACTATTAGAATGTATCTCAACTGAAATATAAAGTTTCTCAATCCTGATAATTGCTCATGAAATGAAATATTCCCAATTTAGTAATTGTTGTGAGCTTAATCTTAATTTATTCTTTTTCAATATTACACTACAAATTTGTTGGGAATTACAAAGATTTGATGTACAACATACTAAGCCACAGGAGTCTTTTTATAGATTTTGAAAAGATCTTTATTGTTTGACAGTTCTCATTTAGTAGAAGTTAGACATTTCTGGCTCACAAACTGGTGACATTATTTTGCTTTTCTTTAATAAGTAACACTTAATTACTGTTTCAAATAATGTTGCAGCTAAACGGTTTCTAAATGTGAAAAAACCCAACACCTTCTGAAAAGTGTTGAAAACACTGATGTGCAGGGGAAGTTGCATAATTGAACAAAATCTTCACTTCTTGTGCCCAACACTTTAATCTAATCCATCCATTTGAAACCTAGAAGTTTCTTGGTCTTTCAGCTGCATTATCTGATAAATGAGCTTTTAAAAATAGAGATGGCAGTAAATTCAAAAGGAATACTCAACCTTCTAAGTACGGGGAGGGTGTAGATAAACTGAGCTTATATTACAAGTGGCTGCTGTCCTAATGGTCTACAAAACTGAAAATAGGCCTGAAGTTGAATCATTTATTGAAATATCATAGTATTTGGTTATGGTGTAATCTGGTTCTCCGTGTGTTATTATCCAAAACAAAACTTGATTCCAGTTTAAGATCAGTGTCATTATCTTCTGGAAGACATATGCTGTTACTTGTGCCTGCTGACAAGCTGCACACACGTGTGCTAGGAACTGGCTGTGGCTTTGACAGCTGGTCCTAACTAATTGCCTCCAGCAATACAAACATGGTCCTGGAGTTTGATCAACTACTTTTTAGGATAAAGAGACTAATGGAAGGGAGCTATGCACTGTGGGAATCCAGGAGATTAACAGGGGAAAGAGTAACACTATGAGAATATTACTGTATCAAGGCAAAAAAAAATACTCATATATTTTATTCTTATAAGGTACATTCTATAAAAGCAATTTAGAACAATCTGTGGTTTTCCCTGTGCTACATCCCACATAGAATATCTCCTTTCCCACAGTGCCTTTCTATTCAGTAATTGTCCCAAGCCATTAGACTTCCTACACAACAATTCACAGTCAGAAATGTAAGTGTGAAGGGAAATGTATTGCTTTATTTTGTGGAAGACTATGTACCCCACTTCCACTTGGCATGAGCTCTTGGTCTGATTCATTTGCAATTGCCCGTATAACCTACTCTTATTATTCAGTTTTCCACATGAACTTGTGTCTTGAAGAAAAATTTGCCCAATTGTTTATACTGCTGTTGCACGGGCACAGACTTGACAGATGCACCTCTCCCTTCTTACACCAAGCCCAAGTGTCAAGAGGAATAACATAAAGAATGCTGAAATTTATTGTGAGCTAGATCTGAGTTTGCGTTTTGTGGCATGCATTAAGCTAATATTCCGTTAAGGCAAAGAAGAAAATTCAATTTTCACTGTGGATTTGTTTCAGTCGCTTGCAAATTTCTGGCTGATGAGGCTGCTGTGACTTTTCAACATCTATAAGGAATAGAATTATCACAAGAAAGAAATTTGAAAAGAGGAAGCTCAAGGGAGCCAGCAAATTTGACTTGTCATCTGAATTTAAGAGAATTAATGCTCCTGCTTGCCAACTATCTTGTGATAGTTCCACCATTAGCTGCCTTCTGTGAAAATGCAAAATGTTTTCTCCCCAAAACATGAGCTATAACTTCCCTAAGGGGAGAGGTGTTAATAGACAAGATGAAAAGTCCCTCCTGTGGCACAGCACTGAAAGGGTAACACTAAGCTTACAAAAGCACAAATGCAAAGTACACGACTGTGTTATCTGTACAATTACTCTGTTTGTGCCGTCAGTTGCAGTAATTGGATAATTGGGTCCACAACTGCCTGACTACATCGGTAACTACTCATTACTAAATTATATGTGAGCAATGTATAAAAAACCCCAGTGTCTAAAAGCCCATGTTACAGAAACTTTCATTTCATGAAGGCTCATCCAGCTTGAAAACAACATGGCTAAGCACCATGATCTCTGTTTTTGTTCACTCCTTTTGAACCAGGACAGATTTGAGTGTAGACAGAAAAACAAACACAACCAAAAGAGAAAAGAGGCTGTTGTGAACACAGGCTCTTGCTTTTCTCTCCTGGTAATCCACAGAGCTTTTCAAAGGATGCCAAGAGAAGTTAAATAAGGAGGTTTTAAACATCCAGCCTTTGAAAGTAGCATTCTGATGAGGTCTTTCAGTGACAGGTTGTTATGTGTTTTTTCCTCTCCTGGCCTTTTCACAGCTCTCATTTTAGTTAATTTTACAAGAATAAAGAATGACTTGAAAATGTTCAAACCTGAAGCAGTTTTGGAGAACTGAGCCTTGGCAGTGGCAAACCCATGTAAAGTCAGATTGCCTTAAGTGGCCACTGCATGGAAAGTTAACGGAGTGTTTCTGGCAAGACCATATTTTTCACCAGAGAGTTCTAAATGGATGCAAATGAACTACTAGTTTAGTGTACAGCCACTTATCTCTCACCTACAACCAATAACCTGGATACCAGAGGAATGGAAATGTAGCAAATGATGCTGCCTAATGTTGAAAGGAGTTGCAGAGATTTTGGAAGATTACAGACTGGTGTTGGACATTAATAAAAGAGCAGAATTATTGGACATGTAGGCAAATATGTTACATTGAGCAATTTTCTTCATGGTTTTGTAAAGGTAATTGATTAATCGATCATAAATCTATCAGAATTCCCTGAAGGAGTGAACAAGAATGCTGATGCAGGAGATACAGATCATATGGTCTCCATGGATTCCTGAAAGGCACTTCACAAGATCATTCACCAAAGGGTCTTAAAGAAATTAAGATTGGGATGAGATGGACAGTGCTGACATGGTTAGGAAACCAACTAAGGAATATGTAGTTACTCTTCTCACCAGAGGGAACTTAACACTGTTGTCCCACAGGGACAGATCTAATGAGTCCTGCTCTTTACTACATTCACAAATGAATGGAAAACAGGTGAAAAATGAAGTGACAAAGATCAGTATCTGTTCTGAACTCTTCTTTGTGGAAAAACCCAAAAAACTAGAAAAGTTTAAAGACTTGTTATAATGTCTTGTGATACTGAGTAAGATGGCAGGCTGGGGGAAGAGAACGTGTGAAAATAAAAAAAGAGTTCACAGGAGAAATTCCAATTTAACATATGCAATGGCATTCTCTGAAGAAGCTGTTATCAACTAGTACAAGGATTCTGAAGTTATAATAGCAAACTCTATAGGAACATCAGCTCAGTGCTGAGTTACAGCCAGTATGAAACAAATTACTAGAGAAGGAAGGAAGAATGATTCACAAAACAGTATTAGGATATAATATCTTGAATCCTGTGGACATTTTTTAGCCTTCATATCAGTACATGTATATTTTATATAAAATATATGAAGCACATATAAAATAAGAGTGATAAGAGTGATAAGGACAATCACATGTGTGAAATAAGCTCAATACAAAAAAATCAAACATACAAGGAATCTAGCTATGAAAAATGTTAACTCAGAGGAAGTATGAAAGAAAGTTATAAAATCATGTATGGGATGGAGATAAAGAAGGAAGGATCATTCTACTCTTCTAAAATAAGAGGCAGCATCCAGGGAAATCACCAGGCAGCACTTCAGCTGTAGAACCCAGACCTGGGGATATTTGAAGTACTAAAAATTTACATTGATTTAAAGAATGACTAGACAAATTCATGAAAATTAAAAAACCCCAAACAAACCATCAACAAAGCAAAACACAAAAGCCTATTTAGTGCTGAGTTAAAGTAGGAGGTGTCTCATTAGGAGACTGGCTATGAAAATAAGCAACACCTCTTCCAGCAGTCCTTTATGATGACTCTTATCTTTTTAACAAGTATTACACATTGGCAATACTTACCTTTTCTTTGGCACATAATTGCTGTGGAAATAAATAGTACTCTTTCAGAAACTGCAAATCAGTGTCAGGGACATTTCATGAATGAATTTTATCTTGCAACCTGCACACACAATTCTTGAACTGACAGGAGAATAGTTTTAGAGTAACTAACACATACTGACACCAGTCACTGTGTTTTTCAGTTGCACTATTGTTGAAAAACAAGCAAGTGTCCAGGAAGGTAGAGAGAAAAAAACCCCCAAACTGTGGTTTGCAGCTTATTTTTAAAATATAAGAATTCACAACTTTTGCAATTGATGATTCATAAAATAGCTTTTTTTTTTGTCTTCTTTTTTTTTTCTTTCCTTTTTTTTTTAATGTGTGCAAGCAGTTACTTGTTTTTCTTGTTCTGGCTTCTAGATTTTATCTCTATTTATTTTGCTATTATATCATAATGCCATGATTTTCTTGAACTGAGTTTTAACAGTCCTTTCCTTCTTTACATGTGCTTGAAGTACTTTAGGGAGGTTCCCTGATTTTTTTATATCTGGAACAGATATAAAGGCTTTCCTTCTGAAAGCCCTCAAAAAGTCACATTCATGCACTCATATCGGAAGCACTGGATCAGAGAAATGGCAGCTTCTCTTAGGATTGCCATCTCTGTGACTCAGCAAGCTTCTGGAGATGATCAAAATGAAGATGGCACAACCCAGGTCTTTATGAAATGCTGGAAATCTTGCAACCATTGAAAGTTGTTTAATAGGTTTTAAAACTGGGAACAGTTATGGGACAGCACTGCATAGTTACTAGTAAATGAAGCTGTAGACAAAATAATTGTGTTTGTTCCCTTTTTTTGGGGGAATTACCTGTTTTTGTGGCTATACTGCTGAAAGTACTGCAGTTCTGCCTAGCAGCTCTGGCTTATGACTATGTCACGCAAGTGCCCTGACCACTCTGCCTGCCAGCTGGCCTGGAGGGTGGGAAGATCATGGCTTGCACCACCTGAAAAGGTGGGGTCTTCAGGAGTCAAGTAATTCTTGTGCATTGACCTCTTAAATGCACATCAAATCGATGCAGCTCCCCTTGTTACTGCTCCTAGGATATCTACTACAGCTTTCTGAAAGTATTAAAACCCATGGATATGCTACAGTCACATACATAAAAAAAGGAAATGAGAATGATAAAAATAAATACCAAGTAAAGCAGGAGTACAGTTTTGGATGGAGTTCTCAAAGTGTATGGTCACCAGTAGATTTTATGAATCATCCATATGGAGCTGCAGATTTTAAATGGAGTTAATATGAATAGAGGTATTAAAGTATAAGTGAAGAATATAGGTAGCTTATAGGCTACCAAGACTGATGTTCCTTGAACCTTTTGCACCCTGAAGAGGATGCATATTGCCATTGATGTTAATATTAAAGGTATAACAGCTATAATTGCATAAATTGTGCCCATAGTTTGTGGAGGACAGAGCCTGGAATGGAGCCTTCAGTCAGGTGCTGGTGGTTTTGGTGCCTTGGGATGTGCCTGCTGGCTGTTCCTGCCCTGAAGTTAGTATTGGTCTCCAGCTCTCTCATGGCCTAAAGTGCCAAAGGAAGTGACCGGACACAAGGTACACCTTTAGGTCAAGCATGACTAAAGGGACCCAGTGCTGTCATTTGTGTTAGTGTGGGGTGCAGAGTGCTTGTTGCTGCTTGGGATGCAGTGGCACAGTCAAGTGGCAGAGCCCTCTTTGCTGTTTTGGCTCGAGGATGCCCTCACCATCCCTCATGCTGTCCCAGCAGCCCTGAACAGTTTCCCGTCAGGAAACCATAGTTTCACAGACAAACTTCTGAAATAACCCAATAACAAAATGTCTCACAAACTTAAACTCTTTATCCTCTTGGTATCCTCACATTTTAAATGTAAAATACAAAAGTAGTTGTAGTTTCTGTGTATACATTTTCTCAACTAGCTTAAAAAACACATAAGAAATCACACAGTGAACAATATAAATATGTCAGCAGATTCAGAATCATGAAGCAGTATTTTCTGGAGTAGTTTAGCTTAGAATTGGAGCCAAGCAGCATGACTTCTTTTTGCACTTGATAATCTTGGAGAAACAGCTCTGCACAGTAATTAGGCTTGTGTACTCAGGCCTCTATTTATGATTAGCATTAGATTCTGATGAAAATATGTTATGAGTTTTCCTCTAACTTTGAAATATGAGAGATGAAATAATTCCTTTCTGTTTTTAATTCAGTCTCAGCAACTGCAGAACAGTTTTCAAAACAGATCAGTGTTTGTATATGTCAGACTTGTGGCTTTTATGGGTATCATCTCATCTCTAAAGCATTCAGCAGGGCACCGTAGTGTCTTATGTCTTAGTGAGGTCAAGTGGAAGTTACTTGGACTAAAAGCCCTTTAATAATGTCCATCATCCATAATGTCTATGTGTCATTTGCAATCTCTATGAAAAGTCGTATTAATGATAGAGGTTGTTTGATGACACATAGTTAGTAAGTATGTACAACTAAAATGTAATTAGTAGTGTACAGGATCAGACTTAGGAATGTTGTAACAACAAGGAAGTGCTTTCAACACTTGAGATAGCTCTCAACCCAAGACAGGCATGAATACTTAACCTGTACCTGCACAGGTCTCTGAGAGCTGATAATGACACACATGAGAAATTTCCCATCTCAATTAGGGAACTGGTAGAAGGAACCAGTAGCTCAAAGATCAATGTTAAAAGCAACCTTGAGTATTAAAAGCATCAATTTCCAGGTAAAGTCTGAATACCTAATTTATATTGAGAAAGAAAACTGAAAGAGTGTTTTGATAAAACTAGGAGACGTTGGCATTCTACTCCTCAGGTGCTGCTGGAGTAGTTGAATGCTACACTTTTGCTAACCAAAGACTGACTCAGGAATTGTAAAGGACATGAAAATAGCCTTGAAGCAATCTGTTGGTAGGCAGACTAGAACCAGGCTTCATTGCTCTGCTTTGCCTCCAGGAACTTCATCTCCAGTTTGGCAGCAAAGACGTCAACCTTTGGCTCTCCCAGAACATCCCCTTCTATTGCCATTTGGAAAGAGGTGAATGAATCCAGAGTAAAGCCAATATGTTTGCTTTGTACTTTCTTTCTGGAGGCAGTAAAGCCAAATCAGCCAACCATGAACTTCCACTCAGAGATGTGTTTAGTGGAGCCAGATGTCAAAATACAGCACTGATCTGGGCTGGAAAGAAATGTCAATGCAGCAAGGAGTTGGTTTTGAAAGACACTTTGCAGCTTCAGGCAGGCTCTAATCCACCATGGTGACATCTCTTTTAGTTAATAGGAATAATTATTTTCCTCTAAGCATTCAGTGTTTCTTTCTAGTTTTCAGTGATAGCCTGAATGCTGTGGGGATCTTGCTACAAACTCCACTGCTAACAGTTATGTGATACTTGCCTGGCTGAAAGACCTCTCTGATCTGTTGCAGATTATAATTGTTAGACAAAGCTACTGGATCCCTCAGGAACCTCTAGCAGAGATAAGCCTCTCTCTGTGCAGGAGCTCACTGTGTCAGGGTCCTGGCCACAGGATCTGGGCTCTAACTCTTCACTCTGCCTCTGTAGTTTAAACATCTTTCCCAGAAGAGCAATGGCAGCATGAGCTTCTGACTTGCATTTGAAACCCCCAGGAACCACAAGACAGATGTAGACATGCTTTGCACAGAAGTTATGCTCCTGCTAGTGCCAGACCTAAGCTGAACCTCAAAGGCTTACAGAAAACACGGGGTTATTCACCTCTCATAGAGCAGCTGAAGAAAGAGTCTTTCCCCATCCTATGTAGTGAGGTATGGTTGTAGTTTCTTTTCCAGCTAATATAAACTTCTGCAGGAACAGATTGTGTATAATTGCAAGATCTTTCCATTGCTGTTCAAATGTGGTTCCCAGAAATGTGTAGATTTAGATTTGTATGTGGTGTTGTTGCAAAATAATTAGCTCACTGCTTTTAACTTTTTGTGGCTTATTGGTAAATAATAAGGGGTTTATTTAGAATCGTGTTGATAATTTAGTTGTAAAACGGTAATGTGATTTGGCTTTTTACTGGCATCTCACTGTTTTTCTAAGAACAGTAACAGCCACAATCAATACTTTGAAGATGAAAAGCCTGCCCTTTGGGTGATGCTCTGTCAGTGATGTGATAGTTTCATACCTTTAAACCCCTCTGAGTGCTTGTAGGCTTTGCTTAGTGAAGATAACTCACTGCTCTAGTTCTTACCTTAGGTGAGCTTCATTAGCCCTTCCCAAAATAAAGAAATAAATTCAACAAAGCTGATTAATACCCAGCACAGCCCAGGCAGTCCAGCTGCAGTGGTTTATCAAAGCAAAGCTCTTCCTGTTCCCTCCAGACTCGCCGTTCATTAATGCTTCAGCCTAGATGAGGGCCTGTCCCTGCTAGGGAAAAATGACATTTCATGAGTACAAATGAATGTGTGCTGAAGTCCTCAGGGATTCCTGGCCTCTTGGTGCCAGTGGCAAGATTTTAATGAGAGAGGATCCAGTCCCTTCTATGGAGGAAGGAATTTGAGCTGTAGTGGATATTAGCTGCTCACGGGTTAACAAGAGGGAGTTCTTTCCTACTGTTTAGATTACAGCACGAATTAGCTGAATGTGTCAAAATGCTTCAGTTTTACCCTAGTGTAGAAATGGTCTTAGCTCGAAACTCTCAGTGCTAATTTCCTTTTATGCAAGTTGAGACACGCTTGGCCCAGACGGCAGACAAACTGCTGCGATTCAGTTATGCTAAAGCTAAGGAGCAATAAAATGCCAAGCGTTTCATAAGCCAGGAGACCACACACACTTTTCCTCCTCAGCAGAACAAACCCAGCAGAAAAGTGGTGTTTTTGCTAGTCCCCAGTGAAGCCTCCCAGGTGCAGGGTAGGCAGGGACAGCCCATGCAGGTGCTGGCTCCCAGCTGGTGTGATTCCCTTCCCAAGCCCGTGTAAAGTGCGCCCCAACTCCATGCCCTCAGCACAGCTGTCCCCTTGCCAGCACCCTGAGGGGATGGGACACTTTGCTTCATATAGTACTAATTTCTGCCACGTTCCTGTTCTGCCTCTCCTCTTGCTAGCCCCATTCGAGTGCCTTCTGTGGGCAAGCCTGCATTTAGACTTGGGAAAATCGGCAAGTGACAGGAATTGAGATTCCCATCATTCATTGCTGGCATTCCTTCCTTGTCTCCCCATCACATCTGACACTGAAATGAATAAGCTGCAGCTAGGGACCATCATACTCACTGCAAAGTCACGGCAGTGTCATGGAAAGCCTACCCCCTTCTTCCCCCGAATCAGAATTTGGTTAATTTGGTTAATTATGACCTTGAAAAGGGCATATAAGTTGTATAGCAGCACTTGGCCTCTAACTTTTTTCCCCAGGTGCCTTATGCAATAACACTAAATCATCTTTCTTAAGAAGCTGTAAAGTAGAACAGGTATTTTTTGTAGTTTCATTATGATCATAAAGGCTGAAAAAGAAGCAAAATCACTGCTGCTTATATACACCCTTCCAGTAAGGACGCAGTGTAGAAATGCTTGTGCAACCTTCTGATGGTCTATGATGACAATCTTAAGGCTGTTTTCCCCTTAATTCCCTGGTAAGGAAATTTCAAAAGAGTTACAAATGTACAACTACTTCTGTCACGTCTCGTCATAATCGCCACAGGTCTCTTCCAAGGCTCCTTTTCACTATGAAGGCCTCCAAGGCCTCTTCTGCAGCTGTCACTTTTCTGGCAATGGTGGTGATGGCATTTGCCAGAAATGTACTTTAAAACCATCACAGTCTCCAGAGTCTCCAGACTGTCCCTGAGGACTCCCCTGTCCGTGGTAATGAGAAATGAAGCAGCACTGTGCGCATCCCTTCTGGGGGTCAGAGGCACAGCATGGCCACTGGCACCACATGTGAACTCATCCTGTTGTGACCATGTCCTGGACTTGTTGGATACAGGGCAGTGCTCATGGCTGCCATGTCACTCCCCACGTCTCTGCTTCCAAAGCCTAAGAGTGACCAAATATGGGGGTAGGTTTCTGTCAGGTAGTCTTATTCACAAGTTCTCCCTTAGGATGCCCTCTCTTCTTCAAGATGTTCCAAATATACGGCTTTTAAGATCAGAAATACTTTTGGTTAAACCTTTTTGTTGGTACAAATGTGACCCAGAAGTAAATTACATTGTAAATTGCATTCTACAGCTAGTTGGTCAAGTGAGAAAAGAGACAGGAACTGCTTCTGAGTTTCAGCTTTATATTCTTTTGTTTGTAAAAGGAAAGCTGATGAAGATTTACATCAGCTTTTTTGTTTGAGGAATCATAACACAGTGGGAGTTACAATCATCATCCTCAAATCCATTCAATTTTTGAACTATAAAGGTAGTCATGGGAGGCAAATTTCACTTCACAATATTGAGTTGCTATTATGTCATATGAGTGTATAAATGCCTAGATCAAGCACCTTTCTGAGAAATGATCTGTTAGACAAAGTGCAGGAAATGAAGTGCAAAACAACTGTCATCAAAACTTTTGTAGATATAACAATGTATTTTAGCTGTTCAAGCATAGTAAAGCCTGTTATCATGAAAGTATTGATGAATGTAATGCTTTTCGGTCATGTGGATTATAATGCTTCCTGATGTGTAGCATTTGGCAAAGCTTCCCCTTTTTTTCCTGAATAATTATTCATGAGCATATTCTTGGCATGTAGCTTCTACTTTGAAAAATGCAAAGTAAGGCATCCTCTGCTTGTTCTACTGTTGGGATTAATGCTCTCGTGCAAAAAAGGGCAGATGGTCACTTTTATGAGTTTACCAGAAGATACAAGAATCTTGCAGATAAACCCATTTGCACCTATGGGACTGTGCATCCTCCCTTCCTCCCCTGCAGAGGAGGGTTTAGTATTTTAGTTTAGTAGTTTAGTTTAGTTTCAGTATTTCCTTTTCCTCCCAATCTCTATCTGCTTGTGGGGATGGAACTCCATGTGTACTCCCTATGTGTTGCTGAAGGTGAGCTCAAACTCCTGTGTGGCCCACACACCCAGATAGCCCATGGAGTCAGCTGGGATGCAGGCTTCTCCAGTGGACCCTGCTGGGTGCCCACAGAGCACATCTATCAGGACTGTGCTCTGCTCCTCTGCCATTGTTGTGCTTCACTCATCTTTGCAGCTGCAGATTTCTTCAGATGTGTTTAGCTTTCACAGGCATGTAAATAAGTGCTCAAGGACATGTTAGAAGCATGGCCAAGGACACTGAAGGTCCCAGTGATGCCCACCACCTCCTTTGTCTTGGCACACAATGTACTCATTAGTTTGCAAGAGGGTACGTTGTTCTCTTGTTCTTAAGTAAGTCACATTCCTCTTTCTGTCAAAGAAAGCAATTGCATTCATGTCCAAAGCATTTGGACACAGCAAGCACAATTAATGCCTGCTATATTATCCCCTTTTATTGAGGAAGACAGAGCAAGGGTACATTTGGCCAGGGCTGAAACCTCCACTCAGTGTTGTGCTCCTCAAGCATGTTATGGTAGCATGTAAAGAACAATAACTTCTTGACTTGATTGCTAGCAATAACAAGGCATATTTCATTAACGCATCCACACAGGGTATTGGCCAGCTCTGTCTAACAGCTGCCAAGGGTTACACTTGCAAACGCCAAAGAAAGTTTCTTTTATTTGCCTGCCTGGGTACAGATATTGGACCTGAATTGTATCTCAGCATGAGGTCCTCATAGACTCTCAAAATATCTCCTAGTCATTTAATTCTGTCAGGTCACCCACTGTAACTGACCTTTAGCTAATACATCCCAACCTGCTTTTCCCAGTGGGAGCAATGCTGCCTTTGAACAAGGATTCTGTCCAAGCTGGCACTGGAATGGCAGTGAAAGCACAACAGTGCAGGGTGCCTGTTATACAGGAAGAATTATGATGTGCAGGTTGGGAGAACCACAGGAAGGTTATTTGGGGCTATTTCAAATGTTCATTCGTCACAAGCTGGCTGAGCCTTCCTCTGAGGGTTGTGTAAACTGAGTCCAATGGCTGCATCCAAAATGAGACTGTTTGGGTCTGAAGTGGCTCAGCCTGGCCCCAGTGCCTGAGGACGTGCCCCAGAGAGGTTCTTCTCAGGGTTTCCTCTTTTCTGCTTCCTTTGGTTCAACCTTTGAGGGCATGCAATGGTTGAAACAAAACCACCGAGTTTTGTTAGAGCAGCTTTTGAACACCTATGCTTTTCTCCAGGGGTCTGTGATGCATGTTGCAAGCACAGCAGCATTGGCACACCAGTTTCTTCCTCAGTTTCCTCACTAAAGCCAGGGATATTTGGAGATTTTTCCACGTCTGCAATCGGGCACAAACACATGCCCATTCGATGAGTCATTCTGACCTCCAGTGACTAAGCCATCTAACCTGCGTGACGGAAGGAAATTATAATAGTAATAACAGTTTGTGTTACCACCAGAGGATTTCAAAGTGCTTTCTAATCAATTTTCCTTATCAGGGTTCCTCTGAGAGATGGCAAATATGTAAATGATATTTCATGGTCATTTCTGTTTATTATCTTTTTAAACTGCTTATTGCTTTTAGTTGCTGAACCCCTCGCATAGAATCACAGTATGGGTCCGGTTGGAAGGGACCACAGTGGGTCCTCTGGTCCAACCTTCCTGCTAAAGCAGGGTCATCCTGGAGCACATGGCACAGAATGGTGTCCAGATGTGTCCAGAATGTCTCCAGTGGGGGGACTCCACTACCTCTCTGGGCAAACTGTTCCAGTGCTCAGTCACTTGTACAATAAAGTTCTTCCTCATGCTCAGATGAAACTTCCTGTGCACATGTTTTTGCCTGTTGCCTCTTGTCCTTGTGGTTCGTACTGTGGAGAAAAACCTGGGTCCATCCTTTTGACACCCTCCCTTCAGATACTTATGGACATTGATAAGGTCACCCTTCAGTTGTATGTTCCCCAAATTCCTCCTTTTTCCTGGCCATTACCAATTATCACTTCCAGTTTGGAAAATAATACAGGGAGCTGCACTGTAGTGAGAGCAAAACTGGAGGCATAAAATACCCATCTGTTTTTTTCAACACAACCTGCCAGTTCTAAAAACATCAGCTGTTGCAATGACTGCAAGTTAGTCAGCTGTCAGGGAAGGTAGAGGAGCGAATTCCACCTATTAAAGCCCTTGGGACTGCTCAGGTACATGTCTAAAAGAAAATGAGAGACAGCTCAAGGAGGCAGACGCTGCTATAGTTTTACATGTTATTAATATTAATTTGGAGACTTTTTCAGTTGTTTTTTTCTCCTGTTTCTTCAGCTGTTGTCCCCAATGCCTTGTGTACAGTAAGAATATATATAGGGGAGCCTAACTGAGAAGTTACACTATTCATAGATTTGGGATTGAATTAGGAGACATAATGGACCAAACTAAAGCTCCTTGGCTGAATGCTTGGATTGTACTTTTATTCTGTTTAATGCAGAAAAATGGCAAAAAGACTGTTCTTCCTCATCAAAAACCAACTTTTCTTGCTGTAGATTGAGTCAATAACCACTGAGCATTATATTGAGATATGTGTGAAGGAGAGTTGTTTACTTAGCACCTTTCCCTCTCTATTTTAATGAAAGTCACTCAACTTGTAGAATACACATGAAACAACTTACATTTTGCTTGCTTGTTTTCAGGCAACAGCAACTGAGCGTGAGAGAGGAACCCAGAATTAGTGCAGCTTGGTTGGGATCAACACATGATTACTGTTCCCTAACTTTTCCCCTGTCTCCTAATCCCTAGTAAATCAAATTCACAACAATAAAGAGAACAAATCAACTGTCCACAGTGCAGTATTGCTTAAATAATGACTCAGTCAGATTAGAGGATACTTTATTTAGCCATTAAGAAACAAATTTTACAGAAAGCATATCTGATGTCCGAATTCTGTCTCAGAGACTTTAAAAGATTCTTTTCTTGGGAAGAAATAAAATAAAATGTGTACAGGTGTACATTTATACATATATACANTCCAAAATGAGACTGTTTGGGTCTGAAGTGGCTCAGCCTGGCCCCAGTGCCTGAGGACGTGCCCCAGAGAGGTTCTTCTCAGGGTTTCCTCTTTTCTGCTTCCTTTGGTTCAACCTTTGAGGGCATGCAATGGTTGAAACAAAACCACCGAGTTTTGTTAGAGCAGCTTTTGAACACCTATGCTTTTCTCCAGGGGTCTGTGATGCATGTTGCAAGCACAGCAGCATTGGCACACCAGTTTCTTCCTCAGTTTCCTCACTAAAGCCAGGGATATTTGGAGATTTTTCCACGTCTGCAATCGGGCACAAACACATGCCCATTCGATGAGTCATTCTGACCTCCAGTGACTAAGCCATCTAACCTGCGTGACGGAAGGAAATTATAATAGTAATAACAGTTTGTGTTACCACCAGAGGATTTCAAAGTGCTTTCTAATCAATTTTCCTTATCAGGGTTCCTCTGAGAGATGGCAAATATGTAAATGATATTTCATGGTCATTTCTGTTTATTATCTTTTTAAACTGCTTATTGCTTTTAGTTGCTGAACCCCTCGCATAGAATCACAGTATGGGTCCGGTTGGAAGGGACCACAGTGGGTCCTCTGGTCCAACCTTCCTGCTAAAGCAGGGTCATCCTGGAGCACATGGCACAGAATGGTGTCCAGATGTGTCCAGAATGTCTCCAGTGGGGGGACTCCACTACCTCTCTGGGCAAACTGTTCCAGTGCTCAGTCACTTGTACAATAAAGTTCTTCCTCATGCTCAGATGAAACTTCCTGTGCACATGTTTTTGCCTGTTGCCTCTTGTCCTTGTGGTTCGTACTGTGGAGAAAAACCTGGGTCCATCCTTTTGACACCCTCCCTTCAGATACTTATGGACATTGATAAGGTCACCCTTCAGTTGTATGTTCCCCAAATTCCTCCTTTTTCCTGGCCATTACCAATTATCACTTCCAGTTTGGAAAATAATACAGGGAGCTGCACTGTAGTGAGAGCAAAACTGGAGGCATAAAATACCCATCTGTTTTTTTCAACACAACCTGCCAGTTCTAAAAACATCAGCTGTTGCAATGACTGCAAGTTAGTCAGCTGTCAGGGAAGGTAGAGGAGCGAATTCCACCTATTAAAGCCCTTGGGACTGCTCAGGTACATGTCTAAAAGAAAATGAGAGACAGCTCAAGGAGGCAGACGCTGCTATAGTTTTACATGTTATTAATATTAATTTGGAGACTTTTTCAGTTGTTTTTTTCTCCTGTTTCTTCAGCTGTTGTCCCCAATGCCTTGTGTACAGTAAGAATATATATAGGGGAGCCTAACTGAGAAGTTACACTATTCATAGATTTGGGATTGAATTAGGAGACATAATGGACCAAACTAAAGCTCCTTGGCTGAATGCTTGGATTGTACTTTTATTCTGTTTAATGCAGAAAAATGGCAAAAAGACTGTTCTTCCTCATCAAAAACCAACTTTTCTTGCTGTAGATTGAGTCAATAACCACTGAGCATTATATTGAGATATGTGTGAAGGAGAGTTGTTTACTTAGCACCTTTCCCTCTCTATTTTAATGAAAGTCACTCAACTTGTAGAATACACATGAAACAACTTACATTTTGCTTGCTTGTTTTCAGGCAACAGCAACTGAGCGTGAGAGAGGAACCCAGAATTAGTGCAGCTTGGTTGGGATCAACACATGATTACTGTTCCCTAACTTTTCCCCTGTCTCCTAATCCCTAGTAAATCAAATTCACAACAATAAAGAGAACAAATCAACTGTCCACAGTGCAGTATTGCTTAAATAATGACTCAGTCAGATTAGAGGATACTTTATTTAGCCATTAAGAAACAAATTTTACAGAAAGCATATCTGATGTCCGAATTCTGTCTCAGAGACTTTAAAAGATTCTTTTCTTGGGAAGAAATAAAATAAAATGTGTACAGGTGTACATTTATACATATATACAACCGCACTCTTGTATATAAGATGTATACAAATTATATTTTCTTTATAAAGCTACTACAGTTATTAAAGAAACCTTACTGTTGATGATGCAAGCTATGTTCATAATATTTGTATGAATAATGAAAAGTGTAAACCATAGGGTTTGCTAAATGTAAGACATATTATCCCAGACAGCAGGGAGCAGTTCGTTCTCTTGAGGGCCCATATACCCATAAGTATCTATAAAATGGGTCTTGTCATTTTTATGGCTTTTATGCTGTTTTAAAAAGCTGAAAAAGCACACAGATAATAAGGAGCTATGGATGGCTAATTGATCCATTCACTTTTTTTCCCAGTAGCATTTCTCACATGATGTCAGACTTCCAGAAAATGTAAGGGATATTTTATACTACTTCAGTATTACACAGTACAACTATATGAATTAGCAATGACTCATCCTGTTGGGTCATCAGCTTTACCTGCATGTTAATGAAACTCTACTCCAACCTTTTTTTCAAGATCACCAAAATATGTCTGGTTTAAGAAGTTGTGAGAAATTTATTTTGAAAAATTTTATGTCCATTTTTGGACAATGATTTATAAGAATGACAGAAATGACTGTTAGAAACTAGACTTACATTAAATCTAAATATTATTTTCCATGTCATATTAGCATGTTAAGCATATCTCTGTCTACTATTTTGGGTACCTATATTCCCTTTCTGGAGTGTAGATCCTTCCCTCTCCATGTTCTCCACAAGTTTATTCTTAGTGCTTATTTTTTCTCTATTTGAATGCCAGTCTGTCTATAAGTCTGTCTTTCATCATATTGGTTCCACTAACCTGTGCAAGAAGGTACCTAAAATGTAATGCTATTTTACAGGACGGTTTGATGAGACCTGTAGAGTTGCTGTTGCCTACCTGGAGGGTAACACAGAGAGTATATTTATCTGTTTTACTACTTTCAGGTTTTCACTCTTAGACATTTTATTCCTTTTGCTAACAGGCATCAGACACTTCTATCACGGGCAGTTTAGTGCTGGGATTTAAGAATCTCAAATTTTATTCTGGTTTTTGAGGGCAGGGTTCAAGGGAACCCTAAGCTGCATGGTTGCTGCAATGATTTAATCTGTACAGCAATAGATAAGATCAAGTTGCATCTAATCTAGTTGATCCTTCTTGTTTAGCTTGCTGCCTTGCAGAGGCGGAGTTAGGAGCTACAGAAAGGTGAAATAGAGTATAATCATAGTCCACATCTGATTACCTTCAGCTAGATTGTCCAGTTCATTACTGACACACATTCTGCCTGCTACACCCCCAGCCCACGTAATTGAGCTCACTGTTTTCTGCCAATCGCATGGCCCCCACTACTGATACTTACATATTTCATGTCAGAGCAGGAGGCTACACTTGTCACTGCAGGACTACAGAAAAAAAATAGGAAAGATGAATTTACGTGACTCAGCAGCAGCAGCAGCACAAATATGCACTTGAAAAATACTGAGATATATGGGAACACCAGAAGAACCATTTAAAACTAATCCTATGATTTGCCTTCTATCCCCTCAATTGATGAAACCTGAATTTGTCAGCTGTTGGTTGTCAGCTGATCAATCAACTGTGTATGTTGGCAGTAGAAACATCATTCCAAAAGGGAATTTGTAGCAAATTGTTGGTATTGAAAACTTTTTATGACAATGACAGTATATCCATATCTCTCTCCCTCTCCCTCTCCCTCTCCCTCCCCCTCCCTCTCTCTCTCTCTCCCTCTCTCTCTCTCTCTCTCAGTGGATTATCAAAGATGAAAGGTAATAAACCAAGAGTATCTAATACATATTAGTTGGCTTCTTCCCTGATATCTTCCTAAAATATCCCAACTACTTGGAAAATGCATAAAACTTTCTTAATAGCATCCCATAGAGTTCAAATTAAAAATGACTGGAAGATCTTTCTTACCCTTAAAAGTCTATACAAAGATACTGCATCTGTTGTGTGACTGCAAAACAATCAAACTGAGTTTATGTAAGTGTTCTCTTTTATGGGGAAGTCTTGCCAGTGCAAGAAACAATAGCAAATTATTCATTAACTTTAATGGAAACAGGATTTCCCTCTTCCTTTTATTATTTATTCTTAGATTTTTTATGGACAAACTATTGGAAACAATATGAAAATATTGTTCAATTACATTAGAAACTGTAAATTTAATGAAGGTCCTCAATACACTAATAAATTCTTTAGAACAGACAATCCCCAATGCTGCACAATACATACAGTCTACAAGAATTTTAATGTAGCTCTGTGGACCTCTCTTTCTAGTGCTTGGCTTTTTCTTTGAGTCCTGATTTACTTTCTCTGTACCAGACTACATTCTCTTTTTGTCTGGAAGGAGAAAATTAATTTTGCTGACTTCATTTAAACTCTTGTGATTGGATGTTTCCACCTAAAAAAAAAGAAGGAGTACCATTTACAGACCATAAAAACAAACACATATTCACTCAGCAATTTTCCATCATCTTGGTGCACAGCTCAGGGTATGATGCTTTGTTTCCTGACTGCACGATGCTGGGCAATAGATTGAAAATAGTTCACACATTTGTTATGATGCAGTCTAGCATCTCTAGCTGCACAATATTTCCCACTTTTGAAGTAAGAGTTCAGTGGCTTCCTAAGCAGATCCATATGACCTATAGTTATACTGAACTATGCTAATGTTTTTCCATAGCATGTATCTTCAGCGAGGCTCCTCTGGCAATTTTCCCCTGTCAAATGGATCATGCATTCTCTTTATTGTTTGCCTTGTTGTTATTCAGTTCTTTATTCTGCAGGTTTTAGTTCACAGTTCCACCATGACTAGCAAACTGGGATCTTTCTCCCATGAAAAGTACACCAGTGGCAAAACTCATATTTGCATAGTAGATTTGAAATCACTTCATCTTTACTTTTAAGATGTTTTATTTTCTGCTGCACCAACAATTATCTCAGTGATAGAAAAGGTATTTGATGTTGAGATTGTTCACTCCAAAGTTTACTGTGGTTCTGCTGCAGCCATGTAATGCGATCACATTTCATGACAATTTGTCTTCTGAGTCTTTGCCTTAGAAAAACCTTTTTCCTCCACTAACACCTTAGACTATAGGAGAATATTTCTTACTTTGTTTTGCACTAGTGTTCACACGTCCAATCTTTCTCCTGTCTTTGTACTCTATAGAACAGTCATCAAAATACCAAGGAACTAAACTGATTTTTTTAAAAAAAGCTATTTTAAGTGTTCCTCTCTCTTAAAATAAAAGAATGACTGCAATGTCTACCATGGTCACACTTTGACATGATGATGTCCTGCAATTCTCTTTGAAGCTCTGTCACTGTACAGACAAAAACATCCCATTATTTTTGGTCTTTTGAGAAATATAACTACTGCTGTAGCTTGTTGTGATATTAATTTTATATATTTGTTTCCTCTTCAGAGGCTGGGTGCTTAAGATAGCAGGGGATATAATTAAAAACCCTTTAAAAATTAATGGTTATAATAAAGTTAACTGAGCTGTTTCAGAAGCATGGTTTGTGTAATTGAGAAATAATGAAGTGATGCTCGTAGAGGTCTATGCTGGCATCTGCTCTGAAGTGCAATGGAGAATTTGCAAAGTTTAGAAAGATGGAGAAATAAGAAGATCCTTGGGAGATAAAATGTATCGAGTCCATCAGATGATTTAGCCAAAGCGCATTATGACTTGAAGGGGAGAGTGAACAGAATGTTTCAATCGGCATAAAGGAATATAAAACTCACCCACACCCTTTCTTCTGAAAACAATAGCTCAGTAGCTTAAAGTGCTTGGCAAGTTAAGCCATGCAGGCAGTAGGAGGTACAGAGATTATGTAATTCTTCAACTGTCTCCCATTTTCAATAAAGTGTATAAAGTCTACTACAGACCATATTTTCTATTTTATCTAAAATTGCCTTGCCATGCTATGCTCGATACTGTTCTCCGTAGACTTAAACAAAAATATTGGAAGGGGTTAAATGCTTCCAGAGCATGGCTGTCAAGGTGGCTGAAAATCGTGCTAAAGAGAGTCAAACATGAAATGGAAACTTCTCATGAAGAACTGGCTGCTCCTGGGCACATCCAGAGGAACAGCAGGCTGAGCAGTGTTTTTTGGGAAACAGTGGATGGCAGGAGTGCTGATGGATTGGTACAGCCACTTGCTTGGCTTACATGGACCAGGAGAGCACAGATTACGGGGCTTGCATTTTGCTGAGTTTGTGTTTCCTCTGGGTATGTAATTTTCTGTTCTTTTCAAAGTCAGCTTTAAATAGAAGTAGAAGCTACCTTAAAGCCATATTGCCCCCTGCATTTATATTCTAGTATTGCTCTGAGTACAGAGATGAAATAATGCAGGATCAGGCTCATATTTTTTCTCTCCTTATCTCCCTTGCTCTTTTATATATCTCAAATATGTGTTCACCTATAACCCACTTATATAGAGGAGTTTTCTTAGGTTTAGGATCTGATAGCTTCTCAGTAATGACAGCTGACTGCTTTCCAAACCTCTTGTTTGGAAAGATTACATTTTTTACTAGATAAAAAGATTTTATTCATGAGATTATTTTCCTACATTTTTTGAAGTCCTTTAAAAGTGTATCCGTGTGGCACTTACTCAATCACCTACCTCTTCTTGATTTTGTCAGAGGACTGGCTGTGTACAATAGTTATCCTCACGAGATTTCAACTAACTTCTCAACTGCTTACTGACCTTTATCTTTGATGTAGCCATAAAATAATTTTTAAAGGAAATATATTCTTCAAGGGTTTAATTTGTTGTGATTATGCTTGCTTTTTCAGAAGTGAACAGCTGATAAATTCACTGAAGCCGACCTGTGTGATCCCACATTCAAGGAGTGATTTTATGGAGCAGAACAAGATGTTATAGCTTTAGCCACAAAGTGCAATCTAAAAATAATTCTGTTTTGCTCCAGAGATATGTGTGCATTGATTATTTTTCTCCTTTAGAGGTGATTTAAGCTATTGAAAAGTAGGATGAGTTCAAGAAAGGGAAATGTGATCAGATCAGGTGCATTTTATTTTTATGAGCTTCTGGCTTTCTTGTTAGAATTGTTAGTTTTAACTTTGAAATTATCACTTATCACTTGCATACTTAAATAAGACTTTACTTTTGGCAAACAACTAATGTTGAAGTTTTAATGAGCAGTGGGGAATGATAAGCATGATTGCCAGGTAACTAGTTAATTTTATTCAAGATGGAGCTTTAATTGTTTAATTGTAATGTTTAATGTTCATTTAATTGTAATGTGTAATGTTCATTTTCTTTAGTGTTGAAAATAAAACACATTTCACTCAGCTGCTACAGTCTGCAGCTAAAAAATGATGATAGAATACCTTCAGAAGGTGAAATTCAGATCCATATTTTGTGCGTGGCATGAAACCACAAGGAAACAAAAAGAAGCAGACAGGCTGTTTCCCTAGCTGACAGACTTCGATGAAGACCAGCCCGTTCCCGATAATGCGTCAGGCTTGGATGATGCTCAGGGAAGGAGAGGGGATATTTCAGGCGTCTGCTCTCCCGGGCCCCACCTCGCTTGCCAGGCAGTTTCTGAGGTGCCCGAGCCGTGCTCCCCCCTGCCCGATCTCTGCATTCCGGCAGCTCGTCTCTTCTGCAGGATGTTTTTTTCCACAAAGGACAGCCACTTACACCCTGTTAAACTCCTCTCCTGTCCACTTTCAGTAAAGCTTCTTAAATAACTGCTATTTCTTTGGCCTTGTCTTTTCCCAATATACAAGTACCCAAGAATGCTAGCGTCTCAGCTGGCTGCCTGTCAAGTCCCGGAAGCAAATGAGGTTGTAATTATCTGCACGATCTGTGGATTAAGAGCTACAGAAATCTGGTAATGCACTAACTGCATTTTTATTTTTTTTAAATTAAATTCAAGGTGTAGAATACTGGTACTTGCACAGTAGATAGTCTGTCGTGGTTTGAATACTGAATACATACAGTAATTTAAAAATACAGTACAGTTCATGGCTTAAGGTTTTTTAATGCTCTCTCACAATTTCAATCTTTAGTGCCCCTTAAATTCCCTTGAAGACAGTCCTGTCTTGGTTGATGAAGTTGCCAAAGGTGTATGATAGTTTTTGGCAGCTGGCTAGAAAACACCTAAAATATTTTATATGAGAGGTTTCTTGAATATGACCAAATCCTCGAGTCACTTGAAAGTTCATTAACATCAGTAACTAAGATGTAACATAAAGTTTATATATGAATTGTCAGAATTTGGTGTTTCTAAGATGCATTGGGCATGGCAAAGCTGGCAAAAGAAAAAAAATATTCTGTGCATTTGAAGATTTCTTCATAACCACCAACACTGTAAGCATGATTATGCTATATTTAGGGAAAGTGAAATAAGCCTGAAATAATTCTTCATGAGGGATATGAGGGTGGTAACAAGCCAGGGAATGCACATGGACTTTTTTTCCCCAACAGTGATTCATGTTTGGGATAGACCCAGAGGCTATGTCTAAAGAGGAGACCTGGAACCACCTACATACTTATGGGTCAAGGAAAGTACTGCAACCATCTCCAGAGGAGATATAAACTGCTGACAGCATTCCCACCCTTTTCCTTTTTCACAGAAAATGGGGCAGAAGCACATTTAGTTCCCCAGTTTGTACAGTCCAGCATTTAGAGTGCAGAGTGTGCATAAAACAGTACCATTCCTATGAACGTTTGTAACTCTTGTAATTTCATCTAACTCAGGAATTTAATAAAAATAAGCGTCTGACTTATTGCACTGGCTGGGAAACAATGCAACAATGTCCATTAGTATTGGCATGACATACAAGGAAGCTTTCACTAGTTATGCTGCACACCTAGTTTTCCCTTCTGAAGAACACCAGAGGTATTTGAGGAGGATGTTTCTGTATCAGTTGTAGTATTACTCACAAAATAGAATTTAAGTGGAGAAAAAAACCACGGTTGTCACGGTTGTCTCTTGAATGGGATGTTATCTCGAAGGAGACTGGCAACAAGAGTTATTAACTCAGCTGCTATGTTAGGGCTGTTTTGTGAGAAAGATTCTAAACTAAAATTGTAACTAAATTTTTCTTTACAGATGAATGAGATTATATTATCATAATCTACTGATAAAGCTGGAAAATGCAATGAACACTCACAACAAAAAAAAATTATACATGGGTATTTTCTTCTATTATGAAGAGGAAGGAACTGATATTTTATTTTTTTCCCTGTTATCTGAGGTGGGGATTCTGAACTTCTGTAAGTTTAAGGAAAGACTTCAACAGATTAAGAGTTATGCTACACATCTGGAAAACTGCACTTGTCCACACCTCACATATGGACAGGATTTTGAGGATTTTTTTTGTGCTATTAAATGCTAATTTCTCCATGTAGGACAAATTTGAGGGGCTAGTTAGCAAACTGAGTGATTTCCATGGGGTTTATATTCTCGATCTTAGTTATTCTTGCAGATGGAATGTCCTGTCCATTTCTTCAGAAGTCAAATGCTTGCTTTCACTCTCTCTTCTTACACCACCAGCATGGTGCGCCAGAAAGAGGAGGGTGCATGAGGAGAGCTGAATCCACCAACATCTTTCATCTCACTTTTCTTTTCTGCTTGCCATTAAGCTCAGAGTTCAAGTGCTGGTGATAGTGCATTTATATTTGCTGCTGAGTGACTATAAGAGGACCTAAAAAAAGGGAATCTTTCAATATAATGACAGTATCAGGCAGAGTGACTTACTACTGAGGAAAAAGCCCATTGCAGCTTTTTTGATCACGTTTCAAGGTTTTGCCTCTTTTCTCTCCAATCCTCCCAATAACAATGATGTTATGTATTAAATTAACTGGTAAGATGTATGAAGCTGTGGTTATCATTAAATATTTACACTCCTGGAGTGTTGTAAACACACAGTGGAGCCCTAATTAACCATAGGTAGTCTACAATTATCCCATGGTAATTTCCCTAATTGGAATTGGCTCATTATGGGGAATAGAATAGAATTTGTTTTCTGTTTGGTACTGAAACATAGAGTTGGCAATTAACTAAAAGCAGGAGCCATTTCATCTGACTTAAAAATAATAAATTGCCCTCTTAGAACCTGTCACTGTTTCCACAATCAAAGCAGTTTTACAAACAAAACCAATAATAAATCCAGTTTCCAAAGCATACGTACTTTCATAAACTTGTCTCTCTGTCAGCACTGATTGATAACTGTGATGCACAGAGGTCCATAAAAAAGCCAGAAGGGCTATCCATAGCACTTGGAGACACACAAATCATTTGTCCTGTGAAGCTATTAGAGGAGTTGTGGGAGCAGAGAGAGAGAGAACACGCTCTTTCTTTGCTATGGGAATTATTCAGCAGTGGAGTTGGAGAGACTCTTTGCCTTGTTAAAGCACGACAAGCAATATTTCTGATCAGTCCTCTTATTCCCTGGCTGCTGGGAAACCCTGCAAGTGTACAACACGCAGATCTCAGGCAATTTGCAAGGGATTAACCCCGCTCCCATGGAGCTGTCAAAGGCTAACCGGATCCCTCCGATAGTCCAAGGCACTTGGCAGTCAACCCAAATGTCTCATTCCCAGGCTCCTGGTAGGAAGAGTGTGTGACACTCCAGTGCAGGTATCCAAATGCTGGAAACGGTAAGGCATGTTTTCATCAGGCAAATAAAACTAATGCCTCTCCTCCATCGAGGATGGGGGAGGAGCACGGGGAAGGAAAGGTCACCTGCTGTTGGATACTGTCCTGAACCAAAGAAGAGATGGGATCCTTAGACTACTCATCCTTGCTGGCCAAGGCCATGGCCAGGCACTCATCTCTGCTGTTGCTCAGCTCAGGAAAGGTGGTGTTCTCCCTAGATGCCCTTCTCTATCCCTCTTCCCTACCAGAGAGCCCTGATCACTTACACTCACCAACCCGAGGTGCTGGGAATATGGGGAACTTTACCTGGGATTGTTACTGGTGAAAGAGATTCTGTAATTACAGCCTGAGGATTGAGGACAGAACCCTGCCGCTGTGAGGAATCTCCTGTTTCTAATTTTATTTTCCTATCTGCTCATAAATGTCATGAAAAATTAAATTAAAAAAAAGTGTAGGGTGTTACAAAGTCCTGTCATAGAAATATATCTTCTACGTCATAAATTAATGATTTGTTTTCTCCATCTGGTTTGCCTGATGGAAACAGGAACAATCTGCTTTTGCTGAGAGTGGAAATGCTCTGCTGAAATGATCTCATGGAAATAGAAAGACACAAGAAGAAAACATACAAGTAGCCTGTAGCAGCCTGCAAACTGCTACAAACAGAAGGAAAGTTCGCCAAAGGACATATGACTTGGAGGATTGTAACTGCTCCTTATCATATACTGTGTCATCATCTGGTAGGTGCATATCTCTTTTCAGTAATTAATGAAAACTCTTTTTTTTTTTTTTTTTCTACTTCTAAAAGTATGCCCTGCCTAACATTTTGTCATGTCTGTGACTTTCAGTGTTGTTGGGCCTTTCTTTCCAGCACTGTTATTTTTTGCAGCAATTACATTAGCTGCCATTTCCAAAGGGGAAACCAGTTGTGCCAGTTATGAATGAGGTTAACTGTGGAAAGTGAGAAAAGAAGATGCTGAAGATACACCTTAGCAGTATTTCCAACAGCACTTCCAAAAGGTAATACAACCTTATGCTTTGGAACCAGTGAACAATACGGGTTTAGGTCAGAGTGAATAAGGTAAGTCCTGTACATCTAGTTAAATTATTTTTTTATTGACTGAGGAAAATAAATCTATCTAAATTATTTTCTCTGTTTTTCAAATATCTTGGAGTTGGATGCTAGCAAAAATTTGTGGCTAGATATTAGCTATTTGTGGTTATGCCTGGAGTAAGGAGGTGTGGCTACTACAGAGGGAGGTGTTTGGTGAGGTTTTCTACATCGGCATAGTGACTTTCATAAGACCTTAGGAAAAGCAGGAGGCAAAATATGTTGGTCTCAATAGGAGGATTAGCCTCAACTCTTACCATGATTTTGGTCCTCCTCCAGCCTCTAACCAGGATATCTTGGGACTTCAGTTTTTTGGGCTCAGCCAAGTGGAGACATAATATAGATATGACATTATAGCAAACAGTCTTTTTGCTTGTTATGCTCTCAAGAAGAAAGATAACCAAGGCAACACCTAACTGGAGAAAGAGCAAGAAAGGGTGAATCTCCGTGCAAAGACCATTTATGGAGTACACTGAAAAATGATGGCCACCATTTACAGAAATGTTATAAAAATTGTATTAAAAAATATGCACATGCATGTCAAATGTATCTTCTAATTCTTCTCCCCTAGCATGTCCACCTGTTCCCACCTCTCGTATTTTTCCTTTTATAAAGCAGCTACATTTCAACAGTCTTTTCTGTGTCAAACTCTTCTTTTACTCCTGAGCATCTTCTAGCAGACTTCAGTGCAGTGTGACTGGCACAAAACATCCTGTTCAGGCTACCCAAGGGATAGAGACCAAGGAGAGCTGCAAAGTAATTGCTCAAATCCATCCCCTCCTGCTGTGTTGTCCAAGATGTTTATGTTTTTATGAAGGAGCCAGTTGCCCTCGTCTCTGTTTTTAAGTTTTTGCTAGCAGCCCCTAAGAATTAACATTGTAGATGCAGTTGAAAGGACATCTGTCAAGGTGAAGGTCTGCATAGACAAAACAGTTTTGGCTTTAAATGGAGTTTACTGGCCAGGACTGCCATAGGGACTGCAGACATGGATTTTTGGAGTGGTGAAGATTGTCACAAGAACCTAAATACATTCAATTGATACTTCTTCTGTTTGCTTGTTTTTGAAGTACCCCAAACTTTTTATCTTAAGCAAACATCAGTTGCATTTTATGAACCTGTTCCCCCTTCGATTTCAAATCATGTACAGAGAGGAATAAAATGGCAATGAGGGAAAACTAAGCACACTGTCTAGAAGACTGCTTGAAAACCTCTGCAAATCAGGAGGTTTAGATAAAGTAGTTAGGTGAATGTAGCCTCCTTCAGGATTACTAAGGGCATTGCTATCCAGAAATTTTGGCATCAGTTCTCTGCAAGCTACTTCTGATTCTAGAAGGGACCTGAAAATCACAGCATGACCCTCTTTTGGTTAACTACCCTTCCTGAGAGGCAGCAGGTTTTATTTGCATCAAATGTCTCCTTACTCTCTTGGCAATACCCTTCTCCATCATTCAGCATTAAGGGCATCTTTACAAGATACTGCATCATGCTATATAAACGTAACCTTTAAATTTTATTTAATTTTTTAAAATAAATGTAATTGCTTAATAATTGCCAAAATTACATTTAGCCTTTTCTTTTTGTTTTGAAATATATGCATGTTTCAGTTCTCTAGCCTAGTAAAAAATATTTTAAATTTAATGGGTTTAGACACGTCATTAAAACATTATAGATGTTACCACCGTATCCCCATTTTTCCCTAAGTTATTCATTTGTTCCAGCACTCCTTTTGGCAAGAAACTCACTTGCATAAGCTGTTGGATCAGCTTTTCACTGATTTTGAACTCAGTGATTTTTTTGCTTCAGCAAAAACAAAGAGCTGATTAAAAGAATTTTTAGTCTGGAAATATTTCTCCTTCAGGAATTAGGGCATCCATTAAATACATCAGGAATGGAGACACTTGGCACTTTGCAGCATTGACTTGCTAAACCAGAGATGCTCCTATCACCTTGTCTAGTTTCCAAGGAGCTGTGTTGCTGCAGTGTCATTCCCACTTGTCCTCTGTTTCTCCCTCTGTGCTTTTCCGACTTTTTTTCTTTAAGCAGAGTCATTGGTTTTCTTGGAAAGTGTTGCAAAACTTACTCCTCCCTCTGCCACGTCCTACAAGATATAATACAGGTAATTTCTCAGAAGTGTGCTTTTTCTTTTTAGTGGGCAGGTAAAGTACTGTTAATCATTAGTGGGTGTTTAAGGTAAGCCAACCTGATGAGTGAGTGATGCCCAGCAGGTAAATTCGTTGATTCTTTCAGTTGTTGTTGTAGGTTGGCATTGCTTCCAGCAACTCCTTCCTTGCTTTGTTTGCATAGAGTACTAGGGAAACAAGGAAAATATTTATTAAAATTATAATACCACAAAAGCTTAAGAAATTTTTACCTTGTTGGGATTCATACTAAAACAGTACATTACAATAGAAAATGTAGCCCCCTGCAAAGCAAACCTTGAAGTGCTCTTGAAAGCTCTCCGTGGTTCTTCTAGTGGAATGTGTTGAATGAAACAACTGTGAGAAGTGATTCACATTGCTCAGTCTCACAGATATCAAACTTAGCTGCACAGCTGGCTCTGTGGAGTTTTGTACCACTTCTGTTCACCTTGGTAGAGCCAGGTTCCAGATGGAAAATTTAAATTCTGTGAGAGTCCACATTAATACCTTGTGTCCCTGAAGTCAGGCTGAGTTGTGTCTCCAAATTCTCAGGGGACAATTGTTTTATGCTTTTATCTTTAGGAGAGTTCAATCTTAAGGTCAAGTTAATTTCAGGCTTAATTCAGCCTTTACTATGATCCAGTCTACAAAACAGGAAGCTAAAAATTTGCGTTTGATCTATTCTTGGCCAATAGATCACTGCTGATGACTGTTGAACACAGTCTAATGGAGTCACAAAGAGTCCCTACACTGTGAAGGAGCTGTGAAGGTACAAGAGGGGAAATACAGCTCAAGAAACATTACTTACAGCCTTGTCCTAAGCTTCCATCGCTGACACTACTCAGGACAGTCTCCTGGGTTCAGCAGCAATTTGCTCTAATTCAGTGGCACTGTTCCTGTGTGCTTCCTTGGGTAAATGATTCAACTTCTGTTCATCTCCACTTCCAGATCTAGAAAATGGGATAATGCCTCGCCTTAACTGTGTGCTTATGACAAGCAAATTGGGATAGAATTCTAATTCTATCTAATTCTAATCTGAAGATGCAAACTATCACACAACAGGGTTTTCAAAATATCACAAGTATGTAACTTCTCTCAGAGTGAATCCCAGTGAATCACTGAGAACACTTGCTGCTCCAATGAAGCTGAGCTCCTGAAGGCTGTATGAAAGGAGCCTGCACAAAACTTTGACTTTTCTTGCAAACACAGATATGATTTTTTTTAATTTTCCTTGAAAAATGAGACTACTTCCGTTCAGGTTTTTCACTGAAATGAAGATTTACATGCACAAGTGCAAATAACACCCCGTTTTTCACCTGCTTGCCATTGCTCCATACAGATGACAGACTTTTCAAGCGCTTTAAAGATTAATACATACGTTAGTTTGCAACTCCCTTTCTTTTGTCAAGTCTTGGTCACAAATGCAACTTTAAAAAAGGCATCTGGCTGATATGATTCAGAACATATTTTACCAAACCACTTGGCTTTGCAGAGAGAATTGATTTCTTTGTCAGTGAGAGTGATTGACAGCTAAAACCCACATAATCTAAAAGGAGACGCAGAGACAGGATCTGACAGTCCATCACAACAGACCCCTCGAGTTAGCGAAGCCCTGTGCAGGAATCCAGCACTGGGCTCAGTGACGGGGGCAGGCATTTACTCCGGTGATGAAGGCATGTGATGAGCGTGGCAGACAACGTGAAGAAGGTGGCACGGGGAAGCCGTGTGCTGTGGGAGAGGCTGTTGCTCAAACATCTGTCCCTGAGTTGTGCCTGTCCCTGGCTTCGGTGCAGCTCCCCCTGCCCAGGGAAGCCTGGCAGCAGGCGCAGCTGGTGGGTGTGAGGGGGAGTACAGAACTGAGTCTTGTGATCATGTGTGGGTCTGGCACCATCTCAAGCAGATGTTTTTGGTCCCTGCTTCAGTAGGCTGAGCTGGAAAACAGTACCAAGTCTTGGCTCAGCAAGTCTCCCCAAGCTGTACTGTGAGTGTGGCCAAGTACTGTGGAAGTGGATTCCCAGTGAATTCACAGTGAATCTTCACTGCAGCCTTTGTCTCGGACAACTATTCAGAAACGTGGATGAATCATGTTACCAGTGCTAACCACTGAATCATGGATCTACCAAATCTGTCAGCAACAAAATTTATAGGTAAAAAATAAGTCTTGCATCTCTTTAAAGTGTTGGCAGGATTTTATCAGGATAAGTATTTGGAACTTACAACCATATGAGCTTTCCAAAATATTAATTTAATTGCACAGCCACCTTCTTATCTAATTTGCCCCTAGCCAGATCTTAAAAATGATTTAAACTTCAAAGACGATAGTAATCCCACATGCACAAAGACATTTGGAAAAACTATTTCTTTGAAATATAACTGATTAGAAACTAGTGTTGATTCCCTGTGCTTTCCTTGCGACATTAGTTTTTCTGTGTGCACGGAGGGCTCTTGTAATTTGTCAACCACTACCACTATTTAGGATCAGTTAAGCATTCTCACATTAATTAAAAGCTGTAATTAAATAACCAAAAAGTCCCTCACACTGACTCAGTCTCAGAGTGTGCATATGGTCCTTGTTTGAGATGGGGGGGGGAAAAAAAGTGAAGTTATGTCAGAAATTTCCGGGATGTTTTCTTTTGATTACCTCATAAAGACACTCTGCTGAAATAGTAATGGCTGGGAAATAAAAGAGAGACACAGATGTCTTTTATTGAGGTGGAAAGGACTGTGGCAAATCCTTCTGCTTATGTTGCATTTTGATCTCAGAGTGCAGTACAGGACTAACAGATCATGAACAGAAGCAGCAAAATAAATATTTTTCTTTTAAATCTTTTAATAATCACCCTGTAAACATCTCAGGGAACTTCATTTAAAAACATTCCTCTCCTTGAGAGGAATTCTATTCCACTCTTACTCTCCCATATTGACACAAAAGGGGAAGATGAACATTAAAGAAGCAGATTTACACTTGCAAATGGTCAGCACTGATTTAATAGCTGCATATTTATATATTTTAAAAGATTAGGATATGGTTTTGGAGTAGATTTGGGGAAAAAAGAAAAGCTCTGTGCATAAGCTTTATCCTTTTGTGTTGTTTTAGTGACCGTATGAAACATCTTCTGTCTCTTGATGCAGATGACACGCATGTTATAGCTAAAGCTTTCTAACAAAATCTCCTGATCATAATGCATGGACAAGACATATTTCCTTATAACTCCTCATCTAGATTTCATGAGAACTGTTCAAAACCATTTGTTGAGCAGCTGTCTCTAGAAAGAAGAGTGTGCTGGTGAAATGTGTTTCTTAAATTGATACAGATTGGTGGATTGCTGTTTGGAGTACTTTTTTGAGAAAACAGTTTTCAGAGTAAAAAAAATGCACTTCAATATACACGTATTTTTCTACAAAAAAGAGGTTCAAAATGGTATTTATTGAGCTGAAAATTTGGAGTTGCATAAAGTAATTCTTTGAAGGTGGAAATCATGAGTGATGACTTGTTGGCTTTAGAGCTCAATTTAGTTTGAAAGAAAAAAGATTATCTCTTCCATGACAGAAATCCCCTTCTACATCAGCTCAAGATTGTTATTTCTGTCATGTTAGATGGCAAAAGGGTAATTCCTTTGTTTATTTACTTTTAATTTGTTCCTATGCTGTCAAAATGTTCAAGTCAAAAGCATAGCTTCCTTATTAGGACACTGTGGTCTCACTTGTGAAATCATAGAGTCACAACACCACAGAATGGCTTGGTTCGACATTAGCTTTACAAATCATCTAATCCAACTCCGCATCTTCCACTAGATGAGGTTGGTCTGAGCCCCATCCAACCTGACCTTGAACAATTTCAAGAATGGGGCATCCACAGCTTCACTGGGCAACCTGTTCCAGTGCCTCTCACACATTCACAGTAAAGAATTTCTTCCTGATCTCTAATCTGAACTCAGTCTCTTTCAGTTTAAAACTGTTATCCCTTCTCCTGTTGCTACAGGCCTTGGTAAAAAGTCCCTCTCCAGCTCTCTTACAAGTCCACTTCGATATATTGAAAGGCCACACTGAGGTTACCCCGGAGTCTTCTCTTCAGGCTGAACAACCGCAACTACCTCAGCCTGTCATCAATGGAGAGGTGCTCCAGCCGTCTAACCACTTTGGTGGCCTCCTCTGGCCTCACTGCAACAGGCCAATGTCCTTCTTACGTTGGGAGCCCCAGAGATGGACACAGTGGGTCAGCGGGACGCGGGTGGGGCCTCACAATAACAGAGAAGAGGGGTAGAATCCCCTCCCTCAACCTGCTGCCCATGCTGCGATTGATGCAGCCCAGGATATGGTTGGCTACAGTCGCACACTGCTTTCTCATCTGTGATTTTTCATCTATCAGTATTCCCAATCCTTCTCCACAGGTTGGCTCTTGATCTCTTCATCCCCCTGTCCAATACTGATATTGGGAATTTCCCTGACTCAGGTGCAGGTCATTGCTCTTGGCTTTGTTGAAAAATCCTGTGGGTCAACCCATCCAGAGACCACAACACAGCAACATTTAACCTGTAGCTGAACCCAAGAGCCTATGGCCCTGAGAAAGCCAAAATACATTAGTATTGTTGACCAGGTGCTGAATGGTCTGTTTGCTACATCTTAAAGCCAGTTCTCGCCATCTGTACAAATGCATAGTATGCAAGTTAATGCTGAACCAGTGGATATAATCTTACAATAAAAAAAAGAAAAAGGATCATTACTCTTCCCTAAGAGTGCTGACAATGATGACCTATCCTCCCCTGGTAGATATGGCCTGATGACTCTCTCTCAGGCACCCTAAAGGCTAGGTCTTGACCTAGCAACTCAGCTTCTCAGCAGTCCTTGGTTGTACTTAGGCAAGACAACATGGTAAAAGAAAACAAACACTTGATAGTGATCCCAGCTGTGCAGTCAGGCACTGGTGTCTGGTTGTGTCTGCTCCTTACACGGCCTCCCCCTGTGACTGTAAAGATTAACAAGAACACCACTCAGGCTCCTGATTCCCTCAGCATTTTTTAATGAGACTTAATGGTCATCTTTAGTCTGCTCAGGGTTTTCTGTGTCTGTATCACTGCAGCCCATGTGAATAAGTGATAAAGTGGAGCAGTCAGGCATCTGCTGGGGCTTTGTCAATCTCTCTACAATATTGTGGATCTGGACTCCAGCTAAAGGTGCTGCAGCACCAAAGCTGCTGGGATGATAGGTTTGGCTGGCAAAGGGATACTACTCCTTCCTACAAAAAGGGGGCACTAATACTGGGAAAATTATTTGATAGCGTTGGTCCTAATCTGAGCATTCGTCCAGCAGGACATGTTCTCCTTCTCTTGCAAACAAACACAGGAATGAAGCCTCCCATCTGGTGACTGAAGTAATGAGTTTCCAGCTTCCCCTGCCCTGAGATTCCATGTCGTTTCTTGCCTTGGCCACATCATCATTTTGTTCTCTATATCAAAAGAAGCAGGAAGCTGGACCTGAGTTCACTTTGTCCGTCTACAGGGTCCCTCAACTTGCAGGGCACCCCTTGTGCTGTCTCCATCTTCCTAGCATAATTTGCCCTGTGAACATCAGCATCACCTCATGCAGTTGACTAGGAAGGAGAACTTGACATTTCTTCCAGGTGTCTGTGAAATCTCTGCACATTTACTTCTGTGCAGACTAAAGGAAAGAAATTGTGTTCTGTGCCTGCTCAGTCCCCTCTTCCCAAGCAGGTAAATCACAAGAATTAGAGAAGGGGAAGACCAAAAACCATTCCTCTGAAATGGTAGTAGACAGAAGGAATTATGTAAGCACAATCTGAACGACTATGAATCTGCTGAAAGTGATCTGTGAAAATTGGTATCACCTCTTCTCCATTAACTCTGAGGACAGTTAATCACAAGGTTGAATTTGTTGCAAGATTGTCAGATGTAGCTATTTGTCCACCATTTCCAGCACATAGGAGTAGCTACACTTGAACAGGAAGGCAAAGTCATGATCGAAAAGCAGAGAAGAGGATTTTGATAGTAGTGTGAAATACTTCTAGAGAATGTGCTTTGCAAGAGATTTATTATAAGAACTGGGATTTCTGTTTTCAAATTATAAAAGCCTTAAGAAGTTATTAGAAAATGCAAAGCTGTCTGCAATGGCTTCAGAGGTATTGTGGCTAATTTGTGTGTGCGTATGGGGAAAGCTGAGGTGCCTTATGCTTGCAATCAGTATTTTTCTGATGGGCCAGTCCTTTCTGGAGGTTCCAGTCCCAGATACAACATGGCTCTTAATCACCCGAAGCATCCCAGTAGGAAGGGCAAGGGTTAAAGTAAAAACTAGAGCACCTGAATGCTAGAGCACCTGAATCCTGGTGACACTGAGGTGGTCTGACAAGTGTCTGCTCAGTGCACATGTCTCTGCTCCTGGAAATGGAGGAGCAGGTGGGTTCGGTGATGTGTCTTCATTGCAGGCTGAGGGTCAGGTTGAGAAACCTGAGTCACACTGAAGTAAACAGCTCCATTTGAATTATGCAGCACAGTATCACATGGAGATACCAGCTCAAGCCAAAATGAACTCTATCCATATGAAAAGACATCTACCCTCCATTCTTGAGCTCGATTACCTCAAGCACAATACAGGGGCAACTTACATCACCAGAGCTAGCTCTTTTTTGTTAATTTGGGCTAAATCTGTCTATTACGCTTTATTACAGCATGTAGACATATCCTTTTTTTAAATATTTTTCAATGTATCTCTGATAGAATTCATTAAAACCACCCATATCTGTCTCCTGGCAAAATTTAGCAGTTATATATTTTAGATGAAAATCAGAATTCAGGGTAAAGGGAAGCCATAAATAGGCAGAGTAGGGACTTTCTACTAAGCAGCCTAGGCAGTCTACAGACTGCTATGGACTCTTTCATGTTTTTCTAGGCATATTTTCAGGTTTTTAGTAGCTTACCTCTCAAAAGTCCCTGCACCAAACCGAACCCGCCCACTGATGTTCCTGTTGTTCAAGATGTATCTGTGCTGACCACCTTTGCAGCTAGATCAAATGTTTGCCAGAATCTCCTCAGCTGTGTACTTAAAAATACCTCTTCTGAGAACCATTCAAAACACAGCCAATTCCACGGCCAAAACTTCTTTCTAAACTAGACCGTTGAGACACAAAAACCCAAGATAATTGTTGTTTTACAAATCTGTGAAGCCTCTTTACAAACACTAGTTCTATGTTTCTCTCAATGAACAATTATTAGCAATGGTTTTCAGAAATATATTCGATGCCATTATAAACTAACATTTCAGTAGACATAAAAAAGAAAACATGTCTCTTTCTCATTGAAAAAATACTGTAAGAAATAAAATCCTGTTTCATTCTATAAACAATTCCCTTACAAGTAAGACCTCTGGCATTTGTTCATCTCAAATACTTTTATCAAAAAAAGGATTCAAATTTTTTCCAAGAGGTCTGCTTACAGTTTATTTGGATAACTTGTAAGTTTGCCTCTGATGGCTATGCTATGACTGACTGCCACTGATCTGGCTGACTAAGCAGCAACATTTTTGGACAAAAAGCTGTGTGGAAACTGAGGTAAGGAGAGGACAGTTTGAGTGAGATTGAAATATTAGATATTTGCATTTCAGACTAGAACATCTTACCAAGTATCTTGAGAAGCAATGAACACTTTGTGTGATTCACAATGCACAAGGTGAAAGAGATTGTGCTCTAGAACCACTGTGGGCTATGCAGATATAGACATTTGATTTGCATTTGATGAGATGAGTACTAACCTTGGTAAACATGGCAACTAAAGTCACAGAAAGATTTTGTTTGGTCCTGTTCTCTCTACTGATGTGAAAAAGAAAGAAGGCTTATACAGACAATGTATATTCTGCTTGTCTGAGTGGTTAGATCTGTGTTTAGAGGGTGTGTATTTGGTGGGTGTCAGGTATTAAGTGCAAATCACAAAAGAAGAGAATGAATCATGCTTGATTCTTCCAGAGTCTGAATTTCAAAGAAGGTTTGTGATGAAGCTACAGATGCTCCCTGCTTTGCCCCACGCTACCACCACAGTTAAACAGTTAGGATTTTCAGAATTGTAAAAGGGCCAGTGTGGCTGAGTAGTTTTTGTTTTCTGGTTCCTTTTCTCCCTAGGACAGTGAAGAGTCTGACGTCTTCACCAGCTCTCCCAGCTTTAGTACTGAGTGTAGTCAAGCGTGAGTCGACTCCAAGGAGAGGTTGCCCCTGCAAATGCATGGCTACAGGCAGAGCACAAGAGAAAGAATGACACATGCTGTATGTATAAGCTTCCATTGTAGGTGTGGAAAGACTGGGGGAGCTTCTTTGGCACCCAGGGTACAATAATGGTTGCCTGCCTGCCGGAGCATTTCCTTCTTGCCTCAGATCCAGAGCGTTTGGCTCCTGGGCTGAGAAGATTAACATTTGAATGAGGAATTCTTCTATTGGTTACTCAGTCCCAAAACTCCCAATGGAGTAAGTCTGAGACCAGTTATTCTTTATTTTTTTCAAAAAGGAAAGTTTCCCCCTCTTCATCAGAAAACCAGGAGATGATTTCATTTTTTCATAATTGCTAAATTTATTTTCAAGATGGGAGAGAGTCAAAAGCTGTAATCTTGTACGCCTCCTTTAATACTTAAAATCTTGATTGTAGTGGCCCTGAAAAATTAACAAGTATTCAACTAACCCTAACTGAAAAGGATCCGGGTCCACCATTATCTACTACATGACTCATTAAAGGGAAGGGTGAAGAGCACAACAGAGTGCAATTAATCACTCAGTTCTGCAACAGGAAGAAAAGCATTTTTGTGATACTTTATTTACAACATACCATATGTAGAATTAGTTGATGGTCTCACAAAGACTCTAGGGATGCTGATGACAAAGGAGCATCCCACTTCTACATAGTTTTGGGAGTTTACTTAGTTAAATTTCATTTTAGGCTTTGCATTTTGCTTGATAATAATACACAAAAGACTTGCAGATTTTTGCTTTTTTGATGAAAAAGAAAAGCTTCATTTCCTGCATAATGCCTTCTTCCCTCTTGGACTTTAGGATATGACAAAAACTCAGTCTGAAAAGATAATTTCATGACTAGATTTTGTGAGACCAAAGAGAGAATAAAACCCCTAAACTTATGAAGAAACAAGTTTTTGGTGATGCTGTTAGAAAAGTCATATGGTATTCGCTTAGTTCTTATACCACAGGGCACTGTGCTGTTAGAAAAAGAAAACTCTGTATCCTTAGAATCCCTGAAAAAAAGAAAAGAAATACCAATTTGAGAAACAGATTAGAAGGAGTATTGGTGGCACTGTTTCTGATGACAGATGATACTGGTGTGTACGGTGTTTTTATTGAATCTGGGAATGACTGACTTCCAGCTGATCTTGTGGTTCAGTTGAGGGGTCCAAGTTGTATTTACACCAGATTGTAAAATTGTTCTCAAATGGGAAATTCGGTCAACATTTAGAGAAATGTGACAGGAATCTACTGATTGGTATAAATGTTATAAACTACCATTAAAAAAACCCCAACCTGATCCAGAATAAGACTTTACAGATATTAACAGACCATTCTGAGTTGGAAGGGACCCACAAAGATCATCAAGTCCAACTTTTAACGGCTCATATTGTGGTAGTCATTGTACATTTACAAGGATCTCAAAGAAGATGATTAGAGCCCTGGACTGTATTAGGCAGAGGTTCATGCTGCACTGCACTGTTCAGAAGTGAAGCAGCAGACTGAGGAAATCTCAGATGTAGTGGGTACTACAGAATCCAAAACACAGAAGAAAAGAGACTTGATGCACAAAGGACTGAAAAATTCAAAGTTGACGGTACAAAAAACAACATATGGAACTTCATATACAATGGCAAACACCACAAACTGAGGAATGGGCTGGCATTTGGAAAAAATTTTAATATAGTTTGATTATTGTTGTTGTTTTTGAATGGGAAACTGTTTGACAGCTTCTTCTGGGAGCCAGCTGGGACTGATTACTGTGTGGATCAGTGCATTTCCAGTAGCGCAGAGCAGCCAGACCCGAACCACTCATGGAGCAGTCCCCTGCCAGGCTCCCTGGCATGGAGTGGCTGCTGGATTTCCTGTGGTAGAAATCACAGAAGGATTCCAGAGCTGAAACTACTGTATCTTGACTTGCATGTGTCCACAGGTTCCCGTTCTCACTTCCAATAAATCACTCCCAAGGGATATTTAAAGATCAGACAGTGGTTTCTTGTTGAGATGGAAGATGGCTTTTCTGCTAGTGTTGTCAACAAGCTTTTCAGTTATCATCAATTAAGGTAGAGAGAGCCTGTAATATCGATAGAAATTTTTTTATTACAATTTTGATGACAATCCCCTTTTAGCTTCTAATATACTGTGATTTAAAATTAACTCTTAAACTTTTCTGAACTTGGTGAAGTAAAAAATGTGGTACGTTTTTACATACTCTTCAAAACTGTCTATATAACAACACATGCTAAACGTATATTAGTAGGACTCCTTTTATGCTTAAAGATATGCACATCTGCAAGGTCAAGACCTTATTTTGTATTGTCATAACCATGGAATAACACAGAGGTGGGTGCTGGGACTGATTTAACTATTCATTTGAGTGGTCAGGTTCCAAAATGAATAAAAAAATTCAGTCGTCATCTTTTCTGGGTCAGTTAAACCAGTGTGAACTCAGGCTTTGTGTTCAAGGTTGATGGCATTTTCCTCCTAATAGTGATGGATATATCAGAAAAGAAATCAATGCCAGTGCCTTCCCTTGTAAAGTAGTAATTGTCATGATAAGCTAAACATATTCATCAGGTTACGATTACTTTTTTGCTTTCTGACCCTCAGGAGATAATCACCATCTATCTGCGTGATCACATCTTATCTTTGCTGCCTGCAACTTTTTCTCTCAGACCTTACTAAACAGTCAATTCAAACTCAAAATCTTGTTCTATATTTGTTTATCCTTGCAAAATGCTTCTGCTATTTCAGATCTGTACAATTATTTTTGTGCCTGAAAGATTGTTTGTTTTCTCCATGATGTAAATTGACCTAATAAAGAGGTTGTCTGTCATTGCAAATTATGTCTTTGCAGCAAGAAAGCACCTTTAAACAATCGATCTGAACTGCTCTGAATTTTCTAATGTATTCCAAACTTACATATTTTTGATATAAGAAATCTAGAATGAATTTTATATTATTTTATATGATTTTGTAGGGTAATTTTTTTGGTATCATGCTAAATTATAGAAGCTCGTAAGTATGTGTGCAAAATACAGCTTCTCTGACTTCAGGACTTGTAAATTATTTTTGTCAGTTAGTTTCTATTTCAAGAAGTTCATCTTGAGAAGAGAACTTCTTTGTTGGCAGAATTATTGATCTAAAACCAAGACAGTGAATGAAGTATGATTTGATGAAACTGATATCTTGTTAACATTTCTCTGCCCCTTAACACAAGCTTCAGTAAATCAGAGCCACAACACTAAAATACTCGATATACACTAGTTTCATGCTATCTGTGAATTAGAAAAAAACAGAAAACCTCAGGTATCTCAATAAGGAAATCTGATTTCCTAAATTCCCATTTTCTTACAGAAAGTTTCTCTGGCCGGTTCTTCCTGTTGCATTTAAAACTGCAGCATTCTGTCTCTTTTAAGATCTGTGAAATAAATCACCGAACATATCTGCATCTCCTTCATATACACAGTCTGTGAGATCATTCCTATTGACTTTCTACCTTGCCATGGTACAAACATGTCTTAGATAACGAACAAAAGGGCAGTGGGAAATAACATCAACAAAAAGTACCCGAAAGATTTACATAAACCGTCATCTGAGCTTCTGTAACATGCAGATGTAACTGCTATGGATAATAGAAATATCTGTCATTTTAGCTGTCAACATATCTTGGCAATTTTTCCCAGATGCCCTTTGGGTGCTCCTTTTGATTCAGTACTTTGACTGGTCTTGCCTTACTACATTTCACAGGCAAAATTAATAACTGTGATCATTCCTTTCTACTCACTTCACATATTCATTCTGACTCAACTTTTTCTCTGACTCATGATCTGTTTCTATTTCCATAATCATGAGTGCATGTGAAACATCCTGGACTAATGTGAAATGGCACAGACATCAAAATGTGTTATTCATACCTATGTGAGTAATAGCCACTCATACTTTGGTACATGTGTATTGACTTGATAGCACCTTCATTTCCTGCCTTTTTCCATTTATTCAGTCACTTGGTGAACCTTCTTCTACAGTAAAGGGGATGAATCCTCTTGTTCTTATGTCAGAATGAAACAGTCTCAGCATACCAGGATTACATCTTCAGCCATTTTTTAAAAAAAAATTGTCTAGAAAAACAGAAAAAAATAAAAAGTTTAGGAGTTCTAATAGACTTACTATGCTCTTCTTAAGATCAGTAGCTGACCTGTAGGTATTGCAACTGCCGAAAAATCTACTGTACATGTAAAATCTACTGGGCAGATTTTCCTTATGGAACTATCTTACTATGTGCCGTGTAACATGTAAGATTGCAGGGGAAAATTTTGAGTAAAAAAATTGAGTTTTAAGTACCCAATTAGTCAGAATTAGAGGAAAATCCAGAGTTGAATTACATAAATGCAGAGGTTTTATTATTTCAACGTTTTTGCTCTGCACTGTTGCCACAGATAAATGCATCATATGTTCTGACAAGGTTTCCCTGTAGTCACTGCAGCATCATCATACTGAACACAGACCCCACAAGCCTTGTTCATAGGAGAGTTGAGTCCATTTGGAAATGTCAGAGATGACACATCTGCTAAATAGAAATGATGGTCTGGTTTTCCAGCTCCAAGTGGGTGGACCATTGGGTGTTACTGGTGGAGGCAGGCAAGGAAGGTCAAAAAGAACTTGATTGGGCCAGGGTGAAACTTCATTTCTTCACTGTAATGTTGAAAAAGTGACATTGCAATGCAAATATAGGAAGATATGATTTTGGCTTGCTTATTTCCATCCTCCATCATTTTATTGCAAAATATTTATTTTCTGGAAGTTTTGGATCTTTGATTTTTGTTTGTTTTGTTTTGTTTGTTTTAGTATTTTTTTCCCCTTAACCACTGTTGTGTCTATTAACAGTAATTACCATCCACTGCTGTAGAGTATTTTGCCTTGCTCAAAATTATTACTAAGGAAGAATTGATCAGACTTCTTTCCATCTCTATTTTTTCCAAGTGGTATGCCCCTTCTAATCTGCCATTTGCTGAATTTACCCTTTTACAAAAATTGCACAATCTTTACAGACAGACATTTTTGTATTAAGACTGCTGTTCTTTTAAGCTGGCATTTACTAATAACTGACAACTAATAACTAATAAGTAGCTTGGTTTTTCAGCAAATGCTTTAAATAACAGGCATTGGTGAACATAGATGCAGTTAGCACTTCAGTTTAGCGAGCACCCACCACACTTAGTAATTTTCTGGATTATCTGAACAACCAGGAGATACAAGTTTAAACCTTGATAGTTTTTTCATGCAGATACTATATTTTGTAGGAGAACAAGGCAAGAATTGCTTATGCTGGTAACTAAAGACTTATGAAGCATTTTAATATTTCAATTATCTTCTGACTCATTGAAGTTTTTATACTCTATATGAACCTCCTAAACACTCCAGTAAAAAGAGTAGAAGTTATAGATATCTGTGTAATTGAACTGAACTCAAGTACTTCATCTGGTTTCAATAACAATTCTTGTATTTCTCGCTCTGGAGTTTTAATTTCTGGAGTTTTAATTTCTTGTTGTGAAATCATCTTGCTGGAAAAAAAGAAAAAACCAAACCACCACCAACCAACCAAACATGCAAACAAATGAACCAACCAAAAAAACAAAGCCAACTGTGAGAACTAGATTAAACAAATTCTCCAAACTGTGTTTTTTGCAATGTACTAAAGTTGATAGTTGAGTGCTCAAAGTCAAATTAATTGGAGGGAGATGCTGTTGATGTCTGTGCATCCCTCACACTCTTTTTCCTGGAAACCTCAGGGACCCTGAGTGCTGGCATCTTTGGCTACTCTCCCTGCCAATGGCCCACAGCCTCTCCCGGTGCTGCCTGGAGCCTTGCACACCCTCCCGAGGCTCCAAGGCTGCTGCTGGAAGTTTTGGTGCTCAGCCATCCCATGGGGCACTTACATCTCTGCTGCCTGGAGTAAAGCTTTCCATCCCACTGGGCAGTTTGCTTACACATCCCTTTCAGAAGGCAGGTACAAGAGGCTGACAGTCCTTCTGAGGGGTCTTTTTGTAACAATTAGCACATGATTTATACTACAGCAATCTTCTTTCAGACTCTGGGGTACAGGGAGCTTCATGCAGTAAGTGTAAACAAATGCTGTGTGCTGCATGTGGAGTGAAGCCTGTCTCCAGGGAGAAGCTCTGCTGAAGCTCTGTTGGTGGGAAGTGTGCTGGCTTCTGACATGAACTGGGGTACTGGACATTTCTCTCTCTTCCAATATTTCTTTAATGTTTTCTATCATTAAATAGAATGCAAAAGACACTTAAGTGGTGCCAGTGACTTTCTACAGGAGTCTGGTAGCCAGTTCCCAGTGGGATTTAATCTCTGCACTTTGCTCACTAATGAAGATTGAGTTTGAGTGGCTGCATGGGTCATAAATATAAATCCCAGTGTCCTCTTAGTGCAGTCTCAATGTCTCTATTCTTTCTGGCTAAAGATGTTTCTATTCTTTTTGGAAAGAATATAGAGGAAGTCACTGACAAATTCACTGCTTTGAAATGGCAGAAACAATGCTATTTGCTATAAACATGCTGTTAAATTGTGACATCACTATTTGGGAGGATAATGATTATAGAAGGAGTCTGTGAGAAATTTTCTCACTCAGTGGATAACAGCTCAGAAAATGACCACATGTTTTTGTCTTAATTTAAGGCAAAACTTAAATCTGTGTCAGTTTGTAAAAATGTAAAAAAACTAACAGCGGCAGAAATGATACATTGAAACAGAAAAAAATAATTCTGTGAAACTGTCCTTAAAAATGCTTGTTGTAGTACTGAAATTCCTTAGTAAACTGGAGATTACTTGGAAAGATTCCTAGACATAATTCAAGTCTTTGCAGTTAGATGCTATCAGTCATTAAAGAAAAACCTTGCTGCTCTGAAAGTGCAGAATGTAATTTTGATTGACAATGCCATTATAGTAGAAGCTTGTGTGCCTTCCAGTCCCCTTTGCTTTTGAAGTATTAATTAAAATATACATTACTTTAGAAACTACTGACATTGCATAAGGTATGTTACAGCTTACCTGATCAAGTGAAGCGCTTGAAAAGTATGTTTCATCTTCTGAAGAGTCATCATACACTATCAATGCCTATATTTGGCAATAGGTTTTGAAAGATGCTCTCCAACCATCCTGTTATGTGGGTTTCTCAAGCTCAGAACATGTTTGTCACTAGACGCCTCTGTCTCAAGGACAGTGGCTTGCTTCTCATCATTTTACTTTTATTTTCTGCATTCTACCGCTTCCAATAAAACCATTAATCAAGTGAAAAGAGAGTTCATTAGTCTAGGAACTCATTTATGGGTAAGCATGTTCTTGTAAGCTCTTAAATTGCTCATTGTAGTAGACTGTCAAGAAAATATACACAAGGAAGAAATCTGAGACCTACCTTAGTGTATCTCTGATTACAGTTATAATTTCTTCATTTGAGAAAGCATGTGAGAGATGTATGATTTACAAATAGTACACTTATAAATCTGGCCAGTCATTTGGGCTATGGATTCCTTGTTGTACAGCTTGTATATTCCAGTGAAGCATTTGCATTCCAGGTACATGGCTTCTTTTTAAAATTCTTTTAAATCCTTCCTCCTCCCATTTCAATTCACCTCTCCCCATTTCCCCAAAGACAGCAGCAGTCACATCATATATGCATGTATTCCTGTACTGTTTCCTTTACTACACTTTTTTGTTCATGGCAGACATTCAGTCTCAGGAGACTTGGTTTTCGTATTTTGAATGGCTTGAAAGAAGAGACGGTTGAAAGAAGAAGGGTCAATGGTTCAAAATGATAAATAGACTGGTCACTGGTATGCTTGAGCATTTTTTAGCATATTTTACATTTTCCTTCTCACTGGTGCTTCTTCATTTCATACAGAAGCTGGAAAGGATCTTTAGTATTAATGAAGACCATACACAGAATGTATTTGGCAAAAATATAGTGTGATTGTGCTGCATCTGAAGTAAAAACTGAAGTCAGAATTTTAATAGAGAGCATATGAATATTTTTGGATCTTCAGAATAGCACGTATCAGTTTTCAATGCAACTGAATCAGTTACTGTTACTGCCTATTCTAACTGATAGACTGCATGGCCTTCACTCTCTCTATTAGGCTGTTAAGATCTGTGGAAAGCACTTGCCAGCCAATATAGAAGAATAAAGATTGCCTTGTAATCTTGCTGCTGATGTAGGTTTGGTGCAAAATAATTGGCTTTGTGCATGCTGGAGTGGAAATGAAGAAGAAATCAATATTGAAGAATATTGAATAATTCAGCAGTAGGGTAGTATTTGCCTGCTAATATTTGGTGTCAAACACAGGGCATTTCATGGTAAAATCTAGATTTGCAAAGGAGGAAGAGAAGTATTAACCACATGGTCATAAGAAGGAAGTCCACTGAACTGGAAAAGAAAACAGGTTGGATGGAATGGATGTCATTAGAGGCATGGGTCTTCCTCAGTCTGGTCTGCAATGCAGATAGAAATCACAAACTGATGGAAGACCCATTATCTAATTAAGCAAGTCCTTATAAATGTGAAGGAAAGAGCCATCACATGGAGATGCTCTTGATGAGCACTTATTTTCAGATAAGGACACCATTGCCTATACTCAGTTTACTCCCTGGTTTTGGTATTTGAATGTTAGAGAACTATAGCTGGAAAGAAATTATCTCTGGTTATGAAAACACATTACCCTTGCTGAAAGTTCTAAATGAAAATTTTCCTCTAATTAATGGAGAAAAGCCATTGATCAAAGGGTCTGACATAATGTATTAGCATTTTCAATGATCCTGTCTCAGAATTATCCATGGATCTTGCACGTGACTGAAAGTAGACTATTGCATAGTTGTTGGGTTTTTTTCTCTAGTAAAGAAGAAAAAAGGGATGTTTTCCTTAGAATACATTGGAGTTATTTTGTCCCATCAAACATTTCTCAAACAGGCTTTTGAAAAAAGAACAGAGAAGGTTCACCGCTTTACCTCAGTTACATGCAACAGAGAACTGAGTTCCTGAAGTGAAGGGGAAGTCTCCAAGGGAATTGTCTTGAAATCAGCTGTCAGAATCTGAAAATTTAGTTTATGAGACCATACCAATACAATGAGACAGAATTCTTTATCATCTGATCAGCTACCAGCAGAGCTCAAGAGAAATTCAGCAGTCTTGATGGGATTTGTACTAATGACAAGTGTGAAAGGAGTGTATTATATTCAAAATAAGAACTATTTCTGTTATTCATTAATGTGTTGTTACCCAAACTGAACATTCGTATCAATGTTTGTGTATCTAATAATCTTGAAAGTGTCTATGTCTTACCTTGACTACTATCCTGTGACCACAAAAGAGTTATGTCAATGACACAGGTCTTTTTTTAACACTCATCAACCTTTGAAACACACCAAAAAGCCAGAAGAATGCTAACTGAATTCTCAGCTTGTTGAGGGGATCGTATCCTCTCACTGACAGGCAGCTGCATTGTGTAGCCATTGTTTAGAAAAGTTTCTCCAAGCCCTGTGCCAAATATGATTCTGTGATTTAATTTTATAGCCAAAAATGCAAATCTCAGTATGTAGACACTGAGATAAAAGCAATGGCAGAGTCCTTAGCAATCTGGGGCACTAATGCTATTTCCAAGAGTACAGACTGCATAATTTGAGAAACTGAACCTGAAGTACTTGTATGAGGAACAGACAGTGAGAATGCATTCACTTCTCTTCCCCAGCACTGGCTTCTCTCTCCCAACCGTTGCCTCTGCCTTTGCTTATTCCTTTGAGGTTGTTGACTGCAGGAGCTGGGAAAAGAGTAGCACTTTCTTGGAGAAGAAAATTTCCTTTGCGCCACTGTGGGCACCTTGTCTTTTTGTATTTGAAATAAGCAGAAGGATTGACAACAAAAGATGTATTTCTTGTTGGGTAATCGCTTGACTCCCTTAACAATCCCAGTCTGGGAGTCACCTGGAGGGACAAGTGATTGTGTCCATGCAGGGCTTGATTTGGAGCAGAAGGAAACCTGGGAAGCCAGAAGATAAAGGAATACAAACTAAGGAAATTGGTATCCTGCTTGTTATTGTAGTGGAAGAGGGTAGAATTTGCCACATCTCTCACTTAAAGGAAAAAACACTGCAGCATCACATTTTAGGGCCAGAAGAAACAAACAGAAAAACACAGTAAACAAAAGCAGAAAATGTGTTCTCAGCTATGTGTTACTAGTACTGCCATGCATCTAAATACAGTAAACATGTCAGTTTGTATTGCAAATAGAACCTCATTATTGTGAAAGGACATGATAGGAAAAAAAAATTAAAAAAGGCCTAACTCCATGAAATATGGAGCTAAAACCACTCCTACTGAGTAACTTTAAAGGTGTAAGAATAGATAAGAATATAAATATTCCACATTTCTTCAGTAAATGGAGGGAAAAAGCATGTATAAAAAATAATTGGATCAGCCAATATTTCACAGCTACAGAGTCTGTGTTGCTCTTTTTTCCTGTATCTAAATTGCAAAGCAGCAGCAGCATCCCTTTGCCTGCACAACACGCTGCTTCCAGATGGGTGACTTATGTAACACTGTAAGAGACAACAAGTTGAGGTCTCAGGCTTGCAGAGGAAATACGAGAATAAACTGAGACCAAGAGAGGAGAGGAAGCATGAGGGTAGCCAAGAACATCCGCTCTCCTGCTACAATCCTCAGCCCCTTGTTGCTTTCTGACCCCTATTAGAACTGACAGGGGTGGGAAACAGGAAAGTAGGATGGACTTCATCAAAGTCACACATTTTTAAGTGCTTAAGAAAAGTTTCTCTTCTTCCTGTGCTAGTATCACTGTAATAGTGCAACTCTTCTGCAATATGAGGTATTCTTCCTAATATTTTTTGGTTAAGCCTGTTTCTTCTTTTCTTTCATCTTATTCTTGATCTTTTGCATCCTTCCTGATTTCACTTCTCTGTTTTTCCTCCCCGCTTCTCTCCCTAGCACCTTTGTCCATGGTATATGACTCCACAGTCTCCCCTGTTTCTATCTCCCATTACTTTGTCTGTGTTGGAGTATTTCAGTGCAGGGAGGAAGAATAGAAGGATACTGTTGTAATTGTGCCTTCATGTCGTCATTTTTATCCCCTGCTTCAACAATGCTTTTTACAAGGAGCTGCCCAATTGTGGCACTTTTGATGCCTTCTTTATCCAAGGAGGTGATAACTTGTGCATCTCAGTGTTAGCTTCGTGTAGCTGACTAAAATACTGACTAGATACTGACAAAAAAAGAAGTGAAACCATTTCTAAATTATTTGCTTTCTTGGCTATGCTCCTCCATCACTTTTTTCTACAGGAAGCACAGTACTTAAATGCCTGTAACAGGAAATCAGGGAATCCTATAGAGTAATGATTTCTTTCAGTCTCCAGTTCCTTACTGACACTTAATCGGTTCACATTAAGTGAAACTGGAACTTATCACTTACACTGGGAGAGACAAGAAAATACAATTTTTGCATCTTGAATCTTTCATTAAGCTCTATCCCATCTGTCAATGTCTCTTTGATGTGCAGATACAAGAGTTTGAAATTTCCATTATCTTAAAAAATTATAATCCTCTTTATAGTCATAGAAGTTCCTAATTGCTAATACAAGGAAACATATTTATTGATTACATTTTGGGACCTCTACAACATTTATAGCATCCATGCTTTCCAAGATTTTATTCTACCTCCTATAAGCACATCTCAGATTCCACACTTAATGTTTATGACTGTGTTAAAATATATGCTTGTTCAAACAAGTTTATCCTATCAGTCTATTCAAGGTCTGCAGAGCCACATTATTTTGTGCAACTGCTATGTTACAGCATTATTTTACCTCTATTTATATGGAAATACTTACATTATCAATACTGACTTTAAGTACTTTGTCTAGATTTGCAAGATGATGAATCGTTGTGCCCACTGAAATAATCTATTTATCTAATTCCTGCACCCCTATGCATATAATCATCAACTTTTAATTCCCATAAGATGACACATTTTACTGGAATTCAAGTCGCATGAAATTGATTGTATATTCAGACGTGAGCTGCCAACATTTTTTATAATCTACCTTTTGATACAAATAGTAGCCTTGTTTCCCAAAACAATGCCACGTACTACCAGGCTTTGTCCTATCATCTGGCACCACCATAACTCTTGGCTTTGACATGAAATTGTGTTGCATTTGTGAGTCCCAAATAGAGAGGATGAAATCTTTGTCTCAAATCTCTATATTTATTCTGGAGCAACTTGCCTGGATGAGGACTAGCACTCGTCACTCATGTAAGCAGTTCCTTTCAGATCAGTCTGACACGCAGGAAAACAAGAAGCTCTGGGAGGATGCCATAGGCTGCGATCAGCAGTAATAGCAGCTGACTTATTTATAGTACTTTTCATCCAGAAGAACTCTGAACACAAACATGAAGGCAAAATTAAGAAAGTACAAAGTAAGAGCAAAGCATTGATTGAACAGTGAAGGAGACGCCAGCCTGTGTCTAATGAAGGAGAGGCAGCACTAATTATAAACGTATTTGCTTTTATTGTCATGTTTTAGAACTTTAATGGTCAACTAATGTATTTTTTATGGGATGAATATATTTCTTTCAAAACCTCAGGAACATGTGCAGCTGCTTTTAATTTCAATGGGAGTGGTAAAAACTCATTAGCCTCTAGATTTGTCCTTCAAATGTACTTAACTAAATATATCAAGAAGATAACCAGAAAGCCTGAAGTGGCTGAGACAGAGCATCAAATCATCTTTCCTTCTCTTTTTATCCTAGGAATAGTCATGAGTTGGGTCAATTACCACTTTGAATTAAACTAATTGCACAACTTCCTCAGTTTAAGTAGGCTGTAGCATCGTGTGTCCCACTTTTGTGTCTCCTGCAATGATCCTTTGCCTACACTGGGGTGGAATAGCAACAGAATTGCTGCAGCTATTTCTGCATTAGCTCATAACAGACAAATGGTAACAGACTGTTTGTGGCAGCTTCTCAATTTCTTTGAACAACCTTTATCCCAGTACATGAAAATAGTCCAAATTTTCAGCTGACAGACAAAGTACTAATCCATTCCGTGCCTCACATTTTAAAGACATTGCATAATTTTCTGGCATCCAGCCACAAAAATTCTAATTTGAAGGAATGTTTTGTGGAATGACAACATTTAGGAGCAGGGCTTGCAGCACTTGAAGTGACCAGCCTCTCTGGAGTCCTCTAACATTGCCTCATCAAAAAATGCTAACATAATTGTTATTTTATAGTTATGGGGAACTTTGGAAGCTTTCTGCAATAAAAATGAAAACACAGCATCTCTGCCCCAAATAACTCACTTCAGTTGCAGTGCCATGAAGGAGGATGGGTAACAAACCAGAATAGAACAAGGAGATATTGTGAGGAAGTACACAGTAGTTTTGACAAAATTATGCATAAACTCGGGAAGCATAAAGCCATCTTCAGAAGAACATCTAGTCACTTAGCAAAGGCCTTGCATAGCAGAGGACAGAGGGAAGAAGATGATTTTTAGGATAACTGTAAAAGCAGGATTTTTTCTTGTAATTTTCTTGGGGTCTTGAAAGAAAAGTGGATCAACATGGAAAAAACATGACAGAGTGGAGCACCACATCACCTTGTACAGGATGTTCTGAGCATGAGGCAGAGCATGGAAGAAATAGGCTGATGGGGGAGCTGCATCTGCAGGTATGTGTTGAGGTCTTGCTGGTGCTGCAGCAGGCCTGTCAGGGGAGGGCACTTACAGATCCCAGTGTTTCCAGGAATATTAGGAAGAGATGAAATGACACAGCAGCACAAAATGGTCCTGGGGATTATGACAGTAAAATGTTGGAGATGGTCACAAGACATGAGGGTATTGCATAAAGGGTATTGCAGAAAGGAAGAGTTTCACAGTAGCATGTCACTGACAATCTTTCAGACTAGTTGGACATCTGGACCTAGCTGTCCAAAGCTGATCCTATTTTTCTTCATTTAATTTTCCTGTTCATGTAGGATTTGCTTTATTCTCTTTCTTCTCAGTACTGCTGCAAGCATGTTTTCCTTCAGGACATGCTATGAGATAAAGAAGTTTTCCCAATTTTCCATTTTCCTGACTAATTTGCTGTCTGCAAACCTCACCCAAAAAATTCTCACTTGGTTCTTTACCTCACCACTTAATTTCTTCTTCATTTCTTGTTAATTTTATCAATATTTTGCTGTCAAGGTCACTGAAAACCATATTCAGAAGACAGTGCAGAAAACACAGCATTTTGTTTCATAATTTATTTATTCATTTATTCAGCAGATTCTAATTTCCATTTGCCAGGAAGTACCTGTCTCAGAAGACTGTTGCTTAATACGTAATAGTCAAGGGACACTAAAATAAAATAAAACCCCATATTTGGAGTAAGTAAAACAAAAATGCAATTATACTCAAAATAAATAGAATTTCTCTTCATAAAGCAGTTTTGGTTGTTTCTCAAATTTTAGATCAATCATCTCTCCTTGAGAGGTGTTATTTTGCTGCACATATCCTACTGCTGCTCAAGTTTCTTGAGCTTGTGATCTTTGTGTGCTCTCCTTGGGTTTTTGGTATGAATTCACTTTCAAGTAGAAAGATTCCTACTCATTTATCCCACTCATAGGGGAAAAATGCAGGAGTAATTTCCTGGGAGATCACAAAGAGCTGTGTAGGTAAGAAAACTGTTTTGTGCATTTTAAGGTAGCTTGAATATCCTTTTCATGATGGAAATGCCAGACAAATAATTTCCTAAGTGTGCTGTAGCTGATGGTGGAGTAGCAAGACACACTCAGAGTTGAACTAGAAATGACCTTTTTTCTAGGATGGCAGAGCTGGCAAGATGTCAAAGTCCATTATCCCTGCTAGTAAACTAGAGGGAGATACCAAAGCAGGCAGACACTCCTGTAATGCCTTGTCTAAACTACATTATTGATCTCTGTCAAAATCCTCTCCCTCCCCCTATGTCTAGTCTGCATGAGGCAAAGTTGCATTGAGCAATCCAAAGCACTCAAATTACAAGAACAGCTGTATTGATAAAAAAGCTTTTTGGCTTTTTATCTTAGCTATAATCGTGATCCCATGGGTTAGCTCTAGGTAGATCACTGAAAGTGATAAATTCCTATATAAGAAGGCAAATTTTCAAAAGCAGCATTTGAACTGAGAGGCCTTTGCTTTTGCTCAATCTGAAATTCTTATATCTAGACTCAGATTTTTTGCTTCTGTGAGTACTTGAGGCTTCCATTGATCTCTCTCAGAGTCAGGAGCCAACAGCTGTTCTGAAAATCTCGCCGAAGGTGAAATCTTGGACCTGCTGTAATTAAAGAGAACTTCTCCAAGATTTCATCTGATGTAACTAATTCTGAGCACTCAAGAATTAAGTGCTAAAAATGAGATGAATACATTTCCTGGTGGGCAAAATGGAGAAAAAATTTAGCCACTTCAGTAAAATGTATTACAATCTGTGAAAAGTGGCATCTGGGTGATCAGGAAAAAGAAAAATTTCCTTTTGCACTGTCAGTGAAGTCTTCAAAAAAATTAAATAAGAATTCCTAAAGCTTATTTTATATGCCTTTAATTTATATTTCAGTTACCTCCCTTGAAACAAAAAACAAGTTGTATTTTTTTTCTTTTTTGATATTTACCTAAACGAACGTAGATAATACCAAATAGATCTGCAAGCTTTGTGCTCGTGTCCTCTGTAACTATGTATTGGATTGAGGCATGTTCACAACGTGAGAATTTTGAATACGATTTTGCCCGTGAACTTTGGTGGATTAACTGTTACCTATTTCTCTTCAATATCCTGCATCTACCCAGAAGTGATGGTTTTTAGGAGAAGTGCTCAGCACTCTGGGCAACATTTACAAGGTTGACTCTGAAGGCAGAAACCTGCCTCTCACTCCCAGTAGCACCTAGTGCGATTCAGAGCTTGGTCAGGATTGTGAGATGTACAGCAGCAGCAAAACCAGGATGGACACTCCTCACAGACTGTAGCAGCTTCCAGCCCAGGACTACCCCTGCACCCCATTGCCACCTACGATCTAGTTGATGTCTCACGCTGCTGCTTCTGAGCCTGATACATGTGCTGACTGCTGGGAGAGGACAACAACGCTGCTGCAGCGCCTTCCCTGATGCAGAGAGCTGTGCTGTGGCACTTGTCTGAAAGTTGAGTGTTGCCACCAATTGCCAAGTCTTTTGCCATGCAGCCATTTGTAACACACAGGCATATAAAATGCAGACAATGCCAAAACTGAAGCTTGCGACTGCAATTCCATTACCTTCCAAAGATAAAAAATAATTATGGAGAAAGAAGTCCTATGAACAACTTCTCCACATATCACAGAGGAATCAATGTCAGACAAGCACAAGAGTACTCCACTAGCATTTAAGTGTAAGTCCTAGGCAGTTGCACAAGAATACAGCTCAGTAAGTTTTTCTGAATGAGTAGATAAATGATGGGGCTCTTGAGACACATCATTTGCACTCAATAATAGCTAGAAAATTCCTTAGAAAAAACAGGCAGTAGGATTTCAGGGATGGGATCCTATTCACAAGACAGCATTCTGGATGTAGGGTTTCCACAGCTGTGTCCCAATTTAAGGCTCTACTTTAAGAAGAATTATACTACAGAAATATCTTGGCATTTTTCCAGTGACTGTATAAGGGACCAGAGGAGAGTGAGCACTCAGCTGGGGCAGCCACACTGTACCACTGGCCACCTCACCTTCACATGGCAACATTTTATTACAGTAATCACGTGATTTTCTTTATATACTTCATTGTATTAGGTTAGCTTTCACATCTCTATCATACTTTTTTAAAGTTTTGGTTATCAGGCATTTGATAGGGCTTCACACTGAATTCCAGTGGTTTCTATCTCGTTGCTCTGGAAGTATCTAAGGAATTTTGCTAAGTCTCTCCCATTACTCAGGTGGAAAAATGTACAGGATGCTTGTGTTAAATGGTAGATTAACAATTAGATATTTAAAGATATTCTGTCCCATTCATCACAGAATATTCTTAAATAATCCTTTGCTGTCTTCCGTCATGGATCAAGGTTTCTTTTGAGAGAATAGCTGCATTTCTTTCCATTTTTGGGCTGGCATTAATCACCAGTCCCTGGGCAAGAGTTCTAAGCCAAACACAACATCCAGGGGTTTCTCTATGGAGAGGACATGGGTCTCCCATATCCAGTTGTAGTGAAGAAGGTTTTAATAAAATAAAAATTAATAAAATACTTTGATGTTACCATCTTCAATATTTCCATTTCTCCTAGGGTAAGCAGTAATAGAGAACTATGTATTGTACTTCATATATCTTATTGCTTCATTGCTCTTAGCCAGTATTTGATCCAAACTAGGATCAGAATTTGCCTTGTAGTCTAATTGGAGATAAAATAAATGATTTTTTAAAAGACTTTTCATAAGCTGTGTTTTGTGAATATTTCCTTGACAGAGGAAAAAGTATTTTTATAACCTATGTTTTCAGAGTAATCCAGTTGCTTAAGGTTATTAGTATATATGAATTTACAGTAATATTTTTAAGATTTAGAACAATCTGCTTCTTGGATATTTGTGCCCTGGTGAATACCGCATAAAGGAAATGGAATTAGATTTTTTAGAGTATTTTCTTTTTTTGTACACCCTGAGTTCAGCACTTTTGCTGTGTGTTATAGGCTGTAAAACAGATCTCAGAGGTAACTTCATCAAAGTGTCTCAGGATTATATTAGCTACCTCAGTGGACTGTTGTGGGAACATTGCTATTTTAGAAATATAGCTTTTATTGTTAACTTGTGGAGAGAACAGTCTTAAAGCTGTAAGTGAATGATCCCCTGCCAGGCATGATTCCTGATTGCTGTGACAGGTGATTTGGAACGGAAAGGATGGTGAGTAAGATAGGGCAGAGTAGCTGAAGTACATACATCCCTTATAGGCTTGTTCCTTCTGTGGAAGACGTGATGCTATAGAAATTACGCAATGATGCAAATAAATCTTCCCAAGGAAAGAGCAGGAAGAAAAGCTTTCTGATAATAACTGTGGTGACATTACACTGTTCTGGAGTTAGAATAATGCAGCAATGAGGGATATAGCATGTGAAATATTGCCTGGGCACAGCTATGCCCTCTCTGTTCTAGGAAGCCTGCATCCCTCTCCAGGCTACATTTGGGCCACTTGCTGTATGGCACATAGTGCAAAGGAAACTGCACTTTCCCTGCGTGGCAAATCACAAAGATGCTGCCCTGTAGAGTTCTGCTAAACCCAATCCTTCTCTACTCCATATTTGAGATCTTTTAAGAATGTGTTTCTTGGATTTTTAGTCCACCAGAAAAATTATGTGTCAGCAGCCCAGTGAGATCTGCGGGGGAAAAGCAGGGTTCTTCCCACCTAATTTATGATGTTTCTGCCTCTGACGTAGATAATCTGCATCTGCTCCACTCACTGTAGACTCCCTTTGAATCAATGAGGAGGAATAAACACTTTCAGGACATGAATCATCTGATGCCTTTTAGACTTTACATTAGAGTTGGATCACTTCCACAGTAGCACTGCCTATTTCCTCTCTATTTGATTGTAGAGAGAACTTGGCTCAGAAATAGATGTCACCGTCTAAAGTTAGGTGGGACGAATCCCACACAGACAGCCTGTTGTAGAGATGCTGAGTGAATGGGGGATTCAGGCATATCTTTTTTTTCATGGTGTTCTGAGGAGGAAGCCTATAAAAGGACTGAGAAGGGGGCGATGGCCATGTTCTAGAAAAATCTATGTGAGCTACAGAAAATGGAAAATATGAAGCCGGAAAGAGCTGGAAAAGGGGATAAATACTGCACAGAGATGATTGCATCTGATAACAAATTATTCAGAACAGTCTAATCTAAAGCTGACTTCAAATAGCTGCAGAATCTCATAATACTGCGTAACTACATAATAAAATGACAAATGAAAATTAATGCTCATAAGTGTAAAGCAATGCAAATGGAATAAAAATAATTCAAACTATTCATGCATATTAACAGACTCTAAATTGGTTATTACTGTCCAGGAAATACATTTTGGAATGACTGTGGATAGATTTCTGGAAGCATCAGATCAGTGCTCAAGGGAGGCCAAAAGAATATATGAAACATTAGGAATTATTAAGAAAAGGACGGACTAAACACAGAAAATGTTCTCATACCACTGCATAAATTCACAGTGCTCCCACAGCTTGAAGGAGTGTACAGTTCTACCCCAGTAGCCTCAAGGCAGCTATGAGAAAGCTAGAGATGAGACGGAAAAGAGCTGCAAGGTGATCAAAAACACACAACAGCAAAGACAGACCAGCTGTCCAGAAAAAGAAAAAGAGACAGATGAGAAGGTAATATGATAAAAGCCTATAGAACTATAAATGCTTTACGGAAGGTGAATTGAGAATTATTACATGCAATTTTTTCTCATTGAGGTTGAGGAGACATCCAATGACATCAACAGTGATATAGTAATGTAGATTTCGGTCATGGGAAAAGCCATATAATTTGGAGAAACAGGTGTAATCCATTGTTCTTTTTAGTATAAAATTATTGTGAAGGAGGAGATCTTAGGTTTTGCTAAGGTGTATTGCAAGGTAAGTGGTCCAATTTAAGGATCATATAAAAAACACTGGACTTGGTTGAAATGGGGCGCATTTTGGGCACAAAGAGCTTTGAGCGACATGGACTACTGGTGGTATACTGCAAAGCAACTGGAGGATTACATTCCAAGAAGTGCAGGATGGACTTTCGCCTCTCTCTTCTCTGACAGGCACTATGTATAGCCCCGGACATTTAAAGGCTGAAGTAAATACAGCAGACCCAGACTTATTCCTTTCCTAGAAGTGTAGTCTATTAGAAACTAAGTAAGAAACTCCAGAAATCTGAGCACAGAAATGCAGGTTTTTAATAGGATAACTGGGCTATGCATCCATGATAACTTGAGGGAAGTTAGGTTGTAATTGTTTTCTCCCCAACTGTGTGTGTAGACAGTGGAAAGGCATCAGATCTGACTGTGTCCTGAGTTACTTATTGTTGTTTACATTGTAATGATATAATTAGGACAGCTATATCAATTGGTTTGCATTTTTGTCTACACAGGATTTTTCTTTGGTTGGTATTAGCATGCAACTAAGTCTTAACCTCTTCTTATTGCATTCAGGAAATCAGTTTGTTTTACAAAAATGAAATGGACATATGGTTTCAAGCAGCTGTATTGGAGTGTGACTAGTGATAGTCATGACTTTACCAAGGTGTCAAGACATGTTCTTACTTGCTGCATTATTCTGAAGGGAATAAACTAATATAAAAAGTGTAATATTGAGTCTACTGAGTTGATGGCACTTCTCAGTAGGGCTTGGTATTGGACCCAAAGGGTCTTTCTGTGTTGAAGAGTAAGGTTTTTTTTAAAAAAAGAAAAGCGAAAAATGCATTTATCTGTTCAGAATCACATCTGCAGTCTCCAGTGAACATCATCCTTCCTTCCACAACAGCTTGCTGTCCTTCCCATGTTTCCCTCCCTCCATAAACATTTAGCAGAGAAAAGATGGATGTCCTTTCTGCTTTATTTAGAACTTACAGCCCTGTTCACTCAATTCGTATTTTAAACCTTTCAAAACCTCCCTTCCAGATGATGTTGCCAGTCACATAGACTTTTAGATTCCTGGTGAAGTTTTCAGGACTGGCATAAACCAATTTGAATTTATAATTTCTTTCAAAGTAGGGCAGATTTGGCTTGGCATTCTGTGGGATGTGATAAACATGGAATTCCAGCAGCAGTAAGTGTAATTTCAAGAAGCAGACAAATAATTTAGAGTTACCCTTTCATTTCACAGTTTTGTGTTCGGTAGATTATAATAGTCCTGCTCACACTGAATGACAGTGAGTGTGAGCAGGTAGTCAGTTGCTACCATGTAACTTGGTAGTTTTGTCTTGTGGTAAGGTTACACCTGTTGTTTTGCAATCTTAACCTAAAAAAAGTGACAGGTGCTTATGGAGTTTTACTTCCACACTGCAGCTGGAGACATCACGCACATCACTGGAGCAGGAGATGAGTCCAATCCATCATCTAGGCAGGACTGGTGGGATGAAGAACATGACATATAAAGTGAATGGAAGTGACACGCATCATTTGGGTGCGAAATTTTTATGGGGATTAGCATGTTGTCACTTCTCGCCTTCCAATAGACCATAAGCAAATCTGAATCTGTAACACAATCATTTTATCAGTACAGCCTTAGCACACAGTATATATCAAGAAAATGTTGAGAAAATAGGAACTTTTCCTTGGGGATATCAGTGAACTTTGTTAGAAGCAACACACATTCTTATAGTTGCCTTGCCAGACTTGGTCTTGAGAAAGTAAATTTCTGTTGTCTCACCTATGTTCTGACTTGAGCCCAAAACTGCACAGCAAACCACCAAACACTTTGATGCCTGTCTTCTGCTTTTCATGATTCAACAGACTTTATATATAAAATATTCTGCTAGTTTTAGGGTTTTCTTGTCATGGCTGAACTAACATTTGAGGAAGCTCAGAAACTCTCCACTGAATTCAGGAGGTGCTGCAAGGGCATTTTAGATGCTCACTTTAATGTACCTAAAACCATTTTCTGTGTTTCTACAGTGTTATATATAAGTACAGCATTGTAACTGTCCATAATTGGAAATTATTTTCACCTTTAAAGTTTTAACTGTACTACAAACACAGATACTTTCTGAGTCCTAAAAAATGTTTTCATGATCTCTAATTTGCTTTTAATGAAAACCCAGAGAATCAATCTGTGATCCCTTTCCTTATTTTCCAGTATTCAATAATGACTTTGAATTAAGCCTCTTATTTAGGTGCTTTTTCTGATATTTCCTTATGTATTTCCTCACTCAATCCATGTGATTTGGATGTTGTTTGTGTATAATTTCCACTTAGACAATTTTCTAGAGACAGCTTCAGCACTCTTTTCTACACAGGATATGTACAGCATTATCCAGGGTGCTTAACTTCATATATGTATCAGAGATGACTTGATAACAACTTTCAAGTCATTACTAAAACCCTCATCTCCTTTCACCTGTCTCCCAAGAAGTAATTTCATTGTATTCCATGGTTGTCTCTTTCCTCACTGCCAGGCACAAAGAAACTGGCTAATGCTTTTAAAATAGGAAGGATGAAACTGGATGGACTTGAAGAGATTGCAGCCTGGATAAATTGCTTTACCACTTGCTAGATACTATCAATACTCTCTTTTTTGTTTTATACAGTTTAAAGTAAAAAATCACCACCACAACCAAAAACAATGCTCAAGGGGTTAATTTATCAAAAAATGCATTCATTTTCTCCAGATATACTAGGTAATACTTGGCTCTCTGGACAGAAATAAGTAACTCCAGATAAAGAGACATTTTATCCAATGGGATATCTTTAAAGAAAATGTACTTGAAATTTACATTTTCCTTTCAATGCTACATGTACTGGATGACAATTCCTGTAAGCCCCAAGACACTTCTGCTAGGGCTTCCTGCAGGTCCTGGAGAAAGCCCCGGGACATCCCACTTGCAGTTATCTAGATAAGATTGTTTGCTCTAAATACAAAGCAGAAATGCAGATATTACAAGAACAAACCTCTGGGCACTTGCAGTCACTCCAATTTAAGAGTGGCAGCATTGACTTTGCTGCATCATAGCCTGTAACTCTGTCACTACCTGCAGCTCTCAGCTTCTAGGAAATACCAAGTGTCATGATCTTGCACTTAGACCTGAAATACATAATGCCTCCCAGCACAACTCCTAGCACAGCTGAACATAACTGCAGGGTGGCAGCCATGGTCCCTTCAACCCTAGTGGCTGGTCCAACTTACCAATTGGTTTGGATTTCACAGCTTAGTGGAAAAAAATATGAAGCACAGTTCTGTTCCTCATTTTTGAGGCTGCTGTGTCTTCTTCATGCCTGAACCAGGGCCTTTCTATTTGCAGACTATGAAAAAGTAAGTAAAGTTAGGATTTCAAGGCCACCTTATGCTGCATGTTTTATTGACATCAGCAATCACAAGTCTGCCTAGAACACAGGGTAGTTAATTCAGTCCAGCAAACTGCTTCACCTCCCCTTCTCATCATCTAAAGTGCTGAAAGTGAAATCTAGAGGTTCATTATGTATAACACAACCCACTGTGTGGGCACATCAGTGTCTGCTGTTGCTACCTGCTGACTTAATTGCTTATCTAGGGAAAACTAGCAATCCTGTGGGACTTGTGTTTTCAGCACAGAAGGACCTGGATTTTCTCTGTTCAGGCAATACAGTTAGTACCCTGGGAATTGTTACATAAGTACAGTTACACTTCAAAACAGATGTTCAAATCCATTAGAGAGACGCGCCTATTTCTGTATAGATATGTTATATCTACCTCTGTGTTGCTCAAATTGCAGTACAAACACAGTCCTAATTGTCCTGAGCTCTCCAAGAGACAGCTTTCTTAAAGCTTAATGTTTTCTGAAAATGGGAGAAAGACTCTACAGTTGAAATTTGATGTACATTTCAGGTACTCAGCAAGAAAGAAAACAAGTTCTATCTACCACCCACTTATTTTTCCCATAGCTGACTGCTGCAGCATTACCTCTTCCCTCTTCTACTGCCCATGTAGGTGATCAGTGAACTACATCAGGGAGAACTGAAAATAGCCAAATCCATTTTACCACGTTATTTTTCAGACAGAACAGTTGCCTGTTAAGAGTTTGGGGGGAAAACACTTGCATTTGCACCACAAAGATAAAGAAAAGGGTGTGAGGAAGGAGGCCTGGGATTGTTTAAATTGCTGTAAATGATGCAGTTGAATGCAATACTATAGCTGGAAATCTGATCCATGATTTTCTCTACTTCTCAGCAAATGAGTGTTGTGATCGTTTCTCTGCTCCAATCTCCTGTAAAACCAAATGGGAGACAGAGGACTATAAAAAGGAAGTGATTCATATTTGCTTCCTGTGAAGATCAGCAATGTGTTTCTGGGGGATTTTTTGCTTAACATGAGCTTTGTGTGCTGCAGCTGTGAGATTGCAGAATTGCTGCCCTGGGATGTACTTACTGGTATCAACAGTTATCAGTTGGGAACAGTAGTTGATGCCAGGGTCATGTTCTGTCACATGGTCTGTTCATCTTTCCCGTGTGGAAGCCTGTGAATATCGGTCCCTCTTGTTTCTGCTAGGGAAGGGTTAACACAATTGATCGTAACTGTGGAGCAGGCCACAGGAAAGGGAGACCTGCCAAGTTGTGTGGTTGGATTTGTGTGGTGCTTTTTGGTGAGTTTTTAAGGGTTTTTCCCCCCCCAAAAATCCCCATACAAACACTGAAGGTATGCAATTGTACACAAGCGTCTTGCAGGGAAGTTGCTTCAGCCACCTTAGGAAGCAGCAGGTCAAGTGAGGGTGTCACTTTCTCCAGACTTAAATATCAAACACTCATATCCAGTCAGTATAAAATTGAGTGTGAAAGGCTTCAAAATCCTGAAGATTTTCTAAGGGAGATTGTTAGGTGGTAAGTGAGAATGACTATCTTATTTTTATGTTCATCTATTACCAATGTATCTTCATTTGATTCTACTGGTTTTCCTCTTGATTTTGTAATATCTGATTTACATCTTTATGAAAGTGAATGAGATCAAAGGAATGATGAAATCACTAAGAGTCACTCTGTGATTTATTCTTCTCACTGCCACCAAAGCAGAACAGTTTCATAATCAACACAGATCTCTTTATGGGCATTAATCCAGGACAGCATTAAAGTGCCAGCCTAAGCCTGCTCCTTCTCAGGATGACATGTCTTGGGCTGCCATATATTACTGAGTAGAGATCCCTTCCCTTTACTATGTGGATTTTTGTTATTTTCCGTGCAGATGTTTGTTATGGGTGTTATTTGTTATGCATGAGCAGAACATATAAACATGTAACTAAGACACTTGTTTTTCAATATAGCTTTTATCTTTGCATTTTCTTGGCGGTCTTTTTAGCTAATTATTATTTTATTTGTTGGTCATATCAAAGTTCCTGCTAAATTTATTTCAGCAATTTCACAGAGGAGTTTTTCTTTTCAGAATTATATACAAAATATATTAAAAAGTAAAAATAAGTTTATCTGAGTTTTTTCTGTTTATCTGAAACTTCATCCAGTTGCAATCAACTTCCCTTACATTTCTTAAATGGTTATGCTTACATAAGATTACAAAAAGATACGTGCACTTATTTTATTCACATTTTCAGCACAGTATAGGTAAACTAGCCACAAGATGGCAATACACCATGCTGTGAGAAGAGAATGACTACATTTTGTCTGATTTTAATCTCTCCAGGAATGGCTGAAATGTGTTGCTTTTTTAGCCTTAGGAAACTTAATGCGGACTTTGGGAAACTTAACAAGCAATAGATAGAATGTAATAATTTTAAGAAAAAGCCCCAACTAATTCCACTGCTACTATTAGTATCTGGTTTCTTATTTCCTTTCTCTTTTCTGTGATTTCACTTCTGTTTCTTGCATTCAGGGAGCTATTGGTTTGTGGAAGTGAAAATGGTAGAGGATGTAATATCCATTAGCATCCCTGTATAAGGGACATGTCTGTTCTTGTGAATGCCACAAAGACCAAAGCCGACTGCACTTGATAGTTAAAGCACGGCTCCATCAGTAGCTAGAAACAAACAGATGCCCTTCTCCCCTGGAATAATAAAAACAGAGACAGCATAATGTTATGAAGACTGATAGAAATGAGAGAGTGCAGTGTTCAAAGACATGCTCTTAGGGACTTAAATGGAAACTTCTGCAGTGACCTTTAGACCATAATTGCAAGAGGTGGCAAAAAGACACCTTAAGGTTTTGCCTGAGCATAAAATAGCACTTAGTCACCAGTATGAGGTAGCTACAAGAAAGGCTAATGTAATTATAGGAGGCAGCAGGTGAAGCACATTTTTCAGATATTCTGGAAGGATGCGGCGTTGCTGTTTGCTTGCATTCCATTTGCACCACAGCTTTCTGGTATATCAGGGCACAGCTGACAGGGCATGGAGATGGTTCCCCTTCTTTGCCCTGGCAATGCAACACAGCTTTCTGATGTGGTTGCAAGGGAGGATGTTGAGAAGTGTCTAGTTGATGTACTGCATTTATAGAGTCAGGATTAAATTGATCACTAGATCTGAGGGCAGGAGGAAGTTTTCCTCAGGTCGGAAGGTCAGGGATTGTTGAATATAGTTTATGTTTTTCTGCGTAACAGAAGGGTATCACCCATACCCTAACCCATAACCTGTGAATTTCATAATTTTCTTCTTGTGACATGTTTTGATGTTCTGCTACCACCTTCAGCTTGTGTCATGCTGTGCAGAGCAGGTAGATCTGTGGGCTGTCTTTGGTAAATCCTTGTTACATCATGCTCTACAACAGAAGGGCTCGGGACTAAAACAGCTAAATAGTGTTACTTTTTTTTTTTTGATTCTATAGAGCAATATTTTATTAGTCCTTGTCCCTAAAAGCTTGAGTTAGAAATGCTAAGGAAGTTACAAATTAAAGGAATCACTCATGTAGCTTTCAATTTAGCCATAAATAAGCAAAATACAGAACATAGAAACATAGAATCATTTACGTTGAAAAAGACCTCAAAATCATTGAGTCCAACCACTAACCCAAGCCAAGTCCACCACAAAACCATGTCCCTAAGTGCCACATCTACATCTCTTTCAAAACACCTCCAGAGATACTGACTCAACCACTTCCCTGTGCGACCTGTTCCAATGCTTGACAATCCTTTCAGTGAAGAAATTTTTCATAATATCCAATCTAAATCTCCCCTTGTGCCATTTAAGGCAATTTCCTGTTGTCCTATTGCTTGTTACTTGTGACAAGACCTGGCTATAAGCTTCTTTCAAGTAGTTGTAGTGAGCGATGCGATTACCGCCCTCCCTGCCTGGCCCCTGCCTCCTTTTCTCTAGATCAAACAACCCCAGCTCCCTCAGCTGCTTCTCATAAGACTTGTGCTCCAGACCCTTCACCAGCTTCATTGCCCTTGGATATGTTTCAGCACCTCAATGTCTTTATTGTAGTGAGAGGCCCAACACTGGACACAGGATTCAAGGTGTGGCCTCACCAGTGCCAAGTACAGGGGGACAGTTGCTGCCCTGGTCCTGTTGGCCACACTCTTTCTGATACAGGCCAGGATGCCACTGGCCTTCTTGGCCACCTGAGCACACTCTGGCTCACGTTCAGCTAGCTGTCAACCAACAGATCCTTTTCCACTGGGTATCTCTTTAGCCACTCAACCTCCAGTCCGTAGCGCTGCATGTGGTCGTTGTGACACAAGTGCACGACCCAGCACTTGGCCTTGTTGCACTTGACACAATTGGCCTCAGCCCTTTGTGCCAGGCTGTTCAGATCCCTCTCTAGAGCCTTCCTACCTTCTAGCAGATCAACGTTCCCAATCAACTTGAGGTCACCTGCAAATTGACTGACAGTGCACTTCATCCCTTCATCCAGATCATCAGTAAAGATAATAAACAGGACTGGTCCCAGTACTGAGGCGTGGGGAAAACTACTAGTGACTGGCTGGCAGCTAGATTTAGTTCATTCACTACCACTCTCTGGGCCCAGCCATCCAGCCAGTTTTTACCCAGCGTAGGGTACATCCGTGAAAGCCATTAGCAGCCAGTTTCTCCAGGAAATGGCTGTGGGAAATGGTGTTAAAGGCTTTACTTAAGTCTATGAGACCAAGTTTATTCCATTTCTGTCATTCTGAGTAGTTTATTCCCTGCCCTGCTGGTTTTGAATTGCTATCCTGCCACTACATTCTCAGACTGCCTGCTGCTTATAAGGATCAGAATGACCGATCTGTTGAATTGTTGACCATTTCTGATGGCCACAAGAAAGGTCACACTTCATGTTTTTCTGTAATCTGACAACACAAACTGAAATCCTTCATGCCTCTTGTAGATAGCTGGGCTACAGTTTGTAACTGGAGTTTGAATTGTTAGTACAATTTTGATTACAGCTCCCTATCTGTCAGGTATAGCTTTAAAATTTAACAAGGAGTTATATGCATCAACCTAGGATTTTTTTATTTGTTTGTTCTGTATTTTTTTTATTACATCCATTAAAGGGTTGATGTATATCCTAATTAAACACTTTGATTCTTTTACTGTAAATTGAATTTCAGCTACTTTCTGCTCCTCACTGATGAACACTTTTAATGAAGACAAACATATTTTTCTTGTAGGAATTGCATTATTACAACATGAAATAGATTGAGAGTAGTTTAATGAGTAGTCCAATGTTTTCTTCTTAATACTATTTATTCTGAGTACACCAGAACAAATACATCATGATGTTGATGGAACTGTTTTATAAGACTGTTATCTACACACGGAATATATTTGAGCCGTGTGGTTACACATTCAATGTTCACGTTGAAACAAGGACAGAGGTAGCTGACAGTTAAAGGGTTTGTATCTCTCAGGTACTAGATGGGGTCAGTTGACATTTTTACTTTGCTTCCATTTTTTTTTGTTACCATAATAACTAGAGTTATCATGAGTTGTAATTGTTATCAGAGTTGTAATAGCTTTTTATTGGATATAGTTTCATTGACAACATTTCATTTCACATGCATGAGTGTCCAGGAATGGCTTCCCAATACCTATTATGCAATAAATGTGTCGTGGTTCAAAGGGAAAAGAGAGAATACCTATAGAAAAAAGGATTGTCTACTGTTTCAAAACAGCTTCTTAATATAGAGTCTGAGGTGTGGAAAAGGTTGTTAGATTTCTATGGCTACTACAGAATTTTCAGTGGCTGTTTTTCTCATTCAAAAATCTGTTTTTATCAGAAAAAGCCTGTTTGTGGGAAAGGGTTAGTCTCTTTTTTTTCTGTGAACTTTGACATCTTGCTTTAATCTTCTTAAAAATTAAGCAAATCTAGTGTCTTATTGACAACCAATTTTTCCTCTAAAAAATTTAGCCGCTTCTGAAAACAAAACCTTCAAAATGATCAAAGCAGAATCTCTTGGTCTAAACGGGTTTTTTTTGCATTTGCATAATTTGTGAATGCTTTTTAGATTTTGACTTACTGTGATTTAGGAAGGGAAACTGCAAAATCATAAGGATTTTCATTGGAGGTGAACACTGTTTTTATGCACCTTTACAGGTTATGTCTCTCTCTGATAATTTTCATTTCTTAGCTCCACAGCCTACCTCCTATATGTGCAAAAGTATTTTCATTATATTCCTGTGCTCCTGTGTCATAAGTCCTGTGTCTCTCAGATTTTAAAAAGAGATATCAGTGTGCTTTCCTCCGTACTCGTGGCTGTCTTGTTGATGCTTTCAATTTGTTCCTTGTTGAGTATGGTATATATCTTTATGGCTTTCTATGATTCATTTAATTTTTTGTAAAACAATGGTGAGATACTGCTTCTGGTACCTGAAATTGGGGAATTCTGATCAGATTCTGATTTTGCATGCTTTATCTGAAGTGCACAAGTATGGTATAAAGAGAAGTCTTTGATGTGTGTTACTGCTGGAGCACATGTAGAACTCCAAGGGGTTAAAATCTGACTGCAGTTATGTAGGAAGGAAAAGAAAAAACTGGAACAAAAATCAGGACCATTCTCAGTGAATTTAGCTGAGAACCATGCACAGCTGGTTTTGTAGATGCTGTATTAGATCAAGGAACTTTGGTGTGTTTTGGAGCTGTTTTCTGGTTGGTTGGTTGGGTTGTTTTCCTCCTATATCCAAACAAGGCAATTTAGGAGTGACTCAAGGAAAATAGGATCACTTCTTTCCCATCAGTTAAAAATGCAGGTACCACCAAAAGTCTAAGTGTGACATTTCCATTCATTTAAATGGGTAAGTACACATTAAGATCAGGATAAGCCTTTCAGCCAAACTTTTCACAGTTCTTTGTTCTCTTTTCAGCCATATAGATTTCCCTGATATCCTTCCTTTCCTTCACTTTACTCCGACTCATTGAATACACATCACTGATGGGTTTTTCTATGCTTCAGTTCCTCCATTTGTGGGATGAGGAACATCCATATTTGTTGTGTCAAGGTAATAGATGTATTAGAAATACCTCAGCTAGTCATTGCTATGTTCCCATTTGTAGGCAGCTCCTTAAATCAAACCACTGAGGTACTGCTTTTTCATGCTCTGTGGTACTGTAATTTGTTTTGTTCAAACATCCTTGCTCTTCTAGGCTATCTTGAAAGAAGGAGAAATTACTTTCCTATCTTACATTTATAGAAGTTAACTATTCCTGTAAAGAAGGTTGCTGGCTCGTTCACAAACAGAATAAAATACGCAAAATTTAGAATATCTTGGGCTAGAGATTTCCATCAGAAAGTAAAATGTTACAATATCAGAATTTGGTGGTGGTTGTGGTTTTTCTTCATGTGTGTATGTGTATGCATGCTCTGAATACTGCTTCCATTAATTTAGGGAAATTATAAAAGCAATGCAGAAATAGGCCACTGGATTTGGGTGCATCAGGAAGAGGATTGCCAGCAGGTCAAGGGACGTGATCCTGCCCCTCTACTCAGCCCTAGTGAGGCCTCACCTGGAGTTATGTATTCAGTTCTGGGCTCCTCAGTATGAGAGAGATATGGAGCTCCTGAAGGGGGTCCAGTGGAAGGCCATAAAGCCTACAAAGGGACTGGAGGATCTCTCTTATGAGGAAAGGCTGAAGGAATTGAGCCTTTTTAGCCTTGAGGAGAGACCTTGAGAGAAGACCTCAGTAATGTGTTAAGTATCTGAAGGGAGGGTGTAAAGACGGATCTTTGTGGTGGCGCTCAGCAATAGGACAAGAGGCAACGGGCAGGAACTGATGGACAGGAAGTTCCCCCTGAATAGGAGGAAGAATTTCACTGTGTGTGTGACTACACACTGGAACAGTTTTTTAATGTTTGATGTCAATAATTATAACTACATGGAAAAAAGATTGTAATAGTATGTTTTCCTTGTTTACAAAGAAGATATTAGAACCTGTTTAGGAATTTGGGGCAGCCTTCCCTCACAGGTTGGGTGGTAGTGGTAAAACATGGAAGAGGAGGTGGCATAATCCTGTCCGTGTGTGGGTGCCTTGCTCCTTACAGGTAAGTGTACCACACCATTTTATCAAAGTATGGGCAGGCTACACAGATCACCTACACTGGGATGCTTGCTCCCTGTGTGGAATATGACTCTGGTCTTAAGGGCTGCCTTGGGAAAGCTCATAAAGCCAATGCTGCTCAGGCTTAGTTTCGAAGACTAAGCAAACAAACTCAGAAAGCACTCTATGAACTCAGCCTAGTCATCTCAAGTGTGTACAGGGAGCTAATTTGACATGGTTATTCATCACGAGTATTCACGATCTGTGGCTATGAAATTCTCCTGTACAGAGAGAAAAAAATTCTCAGTTAACCCCTTTTTCATGTGAAATTTTGGACTTGCTCATTTGGCCAAAACTATGGGGAGAATTTCTCAAGAGGACTGTTCTTCCCTTTCTGCCTCCCTCCTGCAACTGTCTAAAGTCTCTGAAGCACAGTGAGTACTTCATCTCCTTTGTTAACTGCCTTCAGATTGCTCTTGAGGCACCACTATTTGCAGCTGAGCCTGGCTCTTCACCCATAAGTGAATGCTACACAAATTTTGGTTCAAAATATGCTGAATTAAAGGCATTTCAATTTCAATTACAGTCTCTGCTTGTTTTTCTCCAAGCTGCATAATTGAGCTGCCATTTCTAAATCATTGTTCCCAGCTTCTTGTCACTTAACATCTCTAGCATTTCAAGCAGATTGATCTTGAATCCTTTATTGTTGATCCTTTATTGAATAGCAGCAAATCCTAGACATTCTGAATCTCATCTTTGCATCACATGTAGCCAGTGTTACTAATGCAAAGTAAAACCCAAGCAAGAATAAATGTCTAGTTCTCCCTTGCACTGAATGGATGCAGATGGCAAGGCATCTCCTCTGTACATGCTGCTGGGTGCACGTCTACCCAGCAGAGCAGTAAGACACACTGTTCACAGTCTGCTGTGTGTGGCAGTTGCTGGATTTCCTTCTTGCAGTTGAAGGGGACTCCTGTATGGCTTCTTCCAGATCCTCTGACTTCGTCAGCCTTTACCAGACTGTAATTCAAATGAATCTCATTTGCATGAGAGACTATGGTTAGTGCATAAATAGAAGAAACTGGATGAGTTATGGTTAAAATCTGTCTGGCTGTGTGAAATGTCAAGGAGGAATGTGGGAAAAACAGGTACTGCACATAACATTAACAGGTTGTTTGGGATTTTAGTGAATACGCAGGGTACAAAACATGGTACGTCTGTACCAAATGGTGAACTTAATTTTCTTTTATAACTTTAGTTTCACTTCTCTTTTATCTATCCTTCCATTTTCTTCTGTCTGTTGTTGCAAATCTGGCTGTTGAAAAAAACAAAACACAACAACCCAGCAGGACCTGGACAGGGCCAGTTCCATACTAGACCCCGTATTACTTGGGAACATGTGTTACATGTTGAAGTCATGAAGAGACAAAGACTGAAGAGTCTTAGAATCACTTCGTAGGATCAGTCCATCTCAGGTATGAAAAGCACATAGCAAAACAAGATTAAAGGCTGAATTTGAGCAGGAGAAATTATCTGTAGACGTATGTAAGATGATACATGTAAAATAAGAGGCAGAGAGAACACCTTAACCTTGACTTGCAGAAACATAAGGTCAGGAAGAAGGTACACATCCTCCCACCTCAGAACTGTGACTCCTTAAAAGAAATGGAAAAAAATTCCGGAAAATTCAAAGTCCCTTAGGTTTAGAAAGCACTTTTCCAAGATTGTGTTTCTATCTTTCGTGCAATGCTGCCTGTGATGAGGTAAGGGACTGAAAAGCCACACCAGGCTGGTCTCCAATGGAAAATGTATGAGGGAACTATGGGGAACAGAACAGAGGACCTGGAAATTCAGTTCAGTGTTGGGGTGGAAGGAGAACATTCTGTATGAAGAGGAGATTTTCTCCAAAATGACTTTGGAGTTAGGATGGTAGAGAAGAACTATGAGGGTCTAGAAGGCTTTGTTTCAGGTTGATGAGGGTTTGGAAAAATTTCATCTGTGGAAGGAAACAGGGCATAGAAGAGGAACGACTAGGGGTTTCTCTGCCCTGTCTGCCCTGGCAATTTTCCCTGCGGGACTGACCATGTCGGTCTCTTGCCACATTCCCGTTGCACACACGGTCACTTGTGCCCTCCCCATCCCAGATGTCCCTGCAGCCCCTCGTTTTTATCCCATCGCTCTCCACATCATTCCCTTCTCATCTTTCCGCACACTCCGACCACTGACAGGTGAGGGCAAAAGAAAGAAGTAGAGAAAGGTGTAGGGCAGCAACACCAGTGTGAGAAGCGGGCGCTGGAGATAAGGGCTGTCCCCTCGCGCAGCTGCCGAAGAAAGGCGCCGCCGGTGCCCCCTGCCAGCGCCGGCCCTTCGGCAGCGGGCAGGGCGCTCGGGGGGCCGCGGGGCTGGGAACGATGGCGGCGTTTGCCACCTTTNCGCGGCCCCCGGCAGGTGGCGCTGCCCGGCCCGGCTGCGGACCGGGTGCCCCTTTTGTTTCCTCGCACTGTGCGGAGGTGGAGGGAAAAAACCCGAGCCTTTGCGGAAGTTTGAGAAAATTAAAGCTCAAAGCGTGCAGGGTAGAAATGAGGACAGCACCAGGAAACTCCTCTCCACCTCCTGGGCCTTCCACCCCGACTTTCATAGAATGTTAAGGGCTGGCAGGGCCCTCAAAGCCCATCTCTCCCAGCATCCCGTCATGTGCAGGGACACCTCCCACTAGACCCGGTTGCTCAAGGCATTATGTGCAACCCGGCCTTGAACGGTGCCAGGGTTTGGGGATCCACAACCTCCCTCAGCAACCTGTTCCAGTCATCGTCCTCACAGTAAAGAATTTCGTCTTAATATCTAACCTAAGTTTCCCTTCTTTCAACGTGTACCCATTACTCCGTGTCCTATCACTGCAGTTCCTGACAAGAACTTTGTTTCATCTTGGGATGTTTCTGTGTGTCAGGACTGGTTTCAGTTGGGGATATGCGTTGACAAAGTGGAAACCAGTTCCTGCGCCTTGACCTGGGTGCTCTTTTGGGTCCAGGATGGAGAGGAGCTTGTGGAAGGATCCCTGGCAGAGCTGTCCACCTCCATACAGCTTTGGTTCATCTGGAGATGCTTTAATGTGTTTTGCTGCAACTGGGCTTGCGGGTGGCTTGGTGTTGAGTTTTCCAGGTGGCAGCAGTCATGTGCCTCTTTGAGACCTCGGGTGGAAGCTGGTCCAAGGCAGGTGAGTTCTGCCACTAATAGTGCTGCAAGTAGGAATGCCACTGTTCCCGACTGGAAAAACTAGCAATGAGTTCATGTTGACACCCTGAGGCTTTGCAGCAGGCACTCTGCTGATGCCTGTCTGTCTTCTCAGTGGTGGAGTGAGGCCAGGTTGCCCTTGTCAAAGAATGCTGAGGTTTTTTTAAATAGCATTAGTGACATTTCTGCTGGTTTTCCACAGTTTTTCACCAGACCTGAAAGTGGGTAATGGTGTTAGCTAAAAGAGGGAGATAATGGGAATTATCTGTTCCTGGTTTAATATTAAAAATCTTTAAAATGTCAGCCAGCTTCGTTAGGAGGGTGAGAATTTTCACTTTAAGAAATAAACTTCATAATAAATATTGTATTCTATAGCACAGCTGAAAGGGAATTAATAGCAGGAAATGAGTCTTTCAGAGCAGCACAAAGTATCAGGAGGGCAAGAATTTAAATAAGGATTACAATTATTTAGTCTAATTTCCAGTTTCATATGTTTCATATAAAACTGGCTAGAAAAGCTACTTTAAAATGAGTCTGTGTGTAAAAGGATATAACATGAGACAAAAGTGATGGTCAAATTTACCAATACAGACCTCAGCAAAGCCAGATTAATGACTCATGTTTTCAGCTGTATGCAAATACTTCACATGACAATCTGCATTACTTTTTGGTATTTTATTATTACTGTCATGACAGCTAAAAAAATAAAATATTAGCAAAAGAAAAAGAAAAGAAAAAGCTAGCTGTTATGGCTACATTATAAAATTATTAATATTGTTGCTTAAAAACAAATTTTATAAAATTACTTTAGACTTCTCAGCTGACAAGTGTTTATTGAAAGTTATGGTACTGACCATGGAGTTTAGACAATGCCCCCTTTCCTTAGGCCTAAAGGCTACCTGAGGAAAGAGACAAGAGTTTAGCTACAATGCAGTCTCAGTCCTTACCTTCTCTAACAGAATAAAACCCACATTTTTATCATGGTAAAGGCAGTAATGTTAAAATTCAACAAGTATTTGCAGGTGCAGGATGCTCCTTTCATTCCATTTGGGCGAGCCTGCCTTACAGTGCTATGCTTTAGACTCAAATGATGATTTTCAGCAAGGATTTCAGGAGCAGCTGCAACATGAAGGCATCTTTTTACCTGCAGCACAGCAGAGGTAATCATTAATGCTAAAGTTCCTTGGCAGCAATAAGATAATTATCAAATTGACTCATGTAATTTCAAGATGTTCTTCTGCCTCAACTTTATGTGTTGAAAAATGTTCATCTCCTGATTGAAAAGTCTTTCCCTGTCACTAGAGGACACTATTAAACAGAAAATGCAGCACTTTAGCTGACAGAAGAGAGGAGAGATCCCCTGTTCCCAAGTGCGAGAAATCTGAGGACAATTCAGTTTTCAGTTATTGATCTTAACTCAATTTCTCTCTCTTTTTTTTTTNTAACCTGTACTGCCACTTTACTTCTCTTAATCTTCTCCACTGGGGAAACTCACTCTAAACATGTCAGCCAAGTATCAGACCTATTTCACTCTTTCTTTTACTGTTTCATGAATTTGAACTATAGTACATCAGCCTAAAAAGAAGCAGTGTTGCCCAAAGGCATAGAGGGAACAGAATCCTGGGCAAAGGAATTTTCTCCATGGATATGGAGATGTCTCTCTCATTTTATTTGTATTACTAATCTGTTGCTTCAGTCCCATTTCTTATCCTTCATTTCTAGATCCAGAGAAAATTAGCAAGAGGTTTTCACAGTTTCATCTTGAAACTTTCCTGTGGAAAAACCCCACAATATTCAACTTATGACAAATAATAAACACGAGAAATGTCTGTCTAAACAGTTGTGGAAAGAGAGCTGCTGAGTACAAGTCTGAAGATATACAGCAGACTTCTTCATCCCACTGGTGTTATCTTGCTATATGAAACACCTTTATTTTGGAAACCATTTTGTGGTTTGATGTAATTCTCTGTTTATAGATTGTGGGAAAAATGTCACATGCTACAGCCTGTAGATTTTTTCTAAGAAATGTAATAATGTCTCCTGATATAGGAAGGAAGACAGGTGATGACCTAAGGCGTGTATTGTTGAAAATAAGGATGTGGTTTTTCCAGTGCTGTCCATCTGGTCTCTTTCATAACACAGTGTTAATATAACTAAGTTTGTAGAAGACCAGGAGCAAAAGCAACTGCTTCAGGGAATGCAATGATGAAACCTTTCACCAGTTTTGTTCTGAACACAGTAAGATTATAATAGATGAGTGATAGCCAACACTCGGCAGTGTCAAAAAAAGCAAACAAATGAGGAAATAAATAGATCGAGAAGAATGTTTATGAATGCTGATGCTGTGTTCAGCAGACCGAGACTGAAGAGGACATAGATCAAATGAGTGTGGAAAACTGCATAGACCCGTGCTTTGAAAATCATCTTGCAAAACACTTTAAAAATATGTATATTTCAGAGTAGTCTGGATTTCAGTAAAAAGATGGAACAAATCACTTTGTCTATATTTTGATAGTTTAAAAAATATATGCTACATATGCAACAAATTTTTGGAAGCAACTGTGCACAAATATTGGTTTTCTTGGAAAGCAGTATGGGTTAATTATTTGTTGGGCAAGGTGGAGTGCCAAGATAAGGCTTGTGCTTCCTACTTCAGACACAGGCTGGCTAGTTTTTGTGTGTTTTTCCAGTTCTCTATAGAGTAGCAGTCTCCAACAGATGACTTGTTAGCTTCAAAACTTGTAAAACAGCTCAAACCCACAGCAAACCGAAAGACTATGTGAGCTGGCACAGGCAGGACACAGGAGCAAACACAAGACCATGAATAAAATGCAAAAAGTAAATTAATTTTTGTTACCTCCCCAACCAGGAGATCCCCCAAGGAGCACCTGGTCAGAGGCAAACAGGCAGGGATGCAGGCACTGGAGCTCTGTCTGTGCTGAAGGATTACCAAACCTGCCATTCTGGATTCCCACAGGTGTAATTTACCACTGTGCTTTGATCTTTCCCACTTCAGGGCAGGAATCTCAAGCATGTTCCACTGGGTGCCTCTAAGTCTGCCACAAGCCTATGTTGTCTAAACGCACAACGCCAAACAACAATTACTTCAATAAATGCATTTTTGACACCCCAGCTGCGAAGTTACTTGTGTGTGTTTAGAATCCTCCTCACCGATCTTTTGTTATTTTCCCACAAATGCTGAAACTGAGGTGGAGGAGGAGGGTGCAGCTGGATGTTCCCGCAGTATGTTGCTTACTCCATGCTGTGGATTGCACAGCTGCCAGTATAGGGGACAGTCTGCGCAAAGACACTGAACTCTGCTCGGTTCTACACTGCAGAGCATTGTTTGCCCATGGTTTCTTTGCTCTTGGCACAATTATGTACTGGACTATAAGAGCACCCTGAAAGCCCCCAGCTGGTATTTGCAGGGCCATTTACTGAAAATTAGTACCCAGATCCTCTAGCTTCCCATCAGAGTTTGTCTGGCTGATTTGTTTGAACTTCCTCTTTTGCTTCTCTTAGTGGGGTCTGAATCTAAGGTTCAGAGAAAGAAAGTGAAAAATAACTGAGAGGAAAAAATTAGGAATAAAAGATTAGGTGATTCATAGGACCCTTTCTAAGTGGGCCACTTAATTATAGAAGCACCAAAAGTGCATACTATATTATCTGTGTCTCTTTCTCAATGTAGAAGGTTATTCAAACACTGCACTGTGTGGTTCTCTCTGCATATGAACACTCCTGGAATCTCTTGCTTGACCTGTGCATTTTCTGCACTCCTTTTGCTCAGCTTGGTGAAGTTTGGGCAGGGTCCCACTGAATAATACATGTGTCTTTTAATAGCATTCATGTGCTGTTTTGTGTAGGCACTGCCAGAAGCCAGCCAGTGCTGAAGGCCTGCACTTCTGTGACACTGAGTAGAGACAGCTATGTGGGACTTGACTGCATGCAGGGCTTTGTCAAACTGTTTCTTGTGTGAAGTGCAAATGACACAGTCATCTAAGGAGTCAGCAAGTAGAGAATAACGCCCTTCTGTACCTTCTTTTAGCTAAGCAGCTAGTATGTGTGTATATCAAAAGCTGCCAAAATAGCAACAGAAAAAGGCATTAAGAAATACTGAGGGTAATGTGAGACCATCAGCATGTTTAATTTCTACCTATTTTGTAAGCACTGGAGTTAGTTTTCACAGTTGGCACCAGTTACATCTGTTTCCTTTCCAGCCTCTTCATTTCTTTTCTTCTTCTTCTTTTTTTTTTTTTTATTTTTTTTTCTCTTGGGTCATAATTTATTTATTAGAAGAGTATTTGGAGATGTTTATGTTTTCTTCTCTGAAATATCAATGGCTTGTAATGACATTAGCTGCAAAGAGATATTAACCTTTGGTTAACAGCCAAATATTTTCAAAAGGCATGCCCTCCTGCACTCTCAAAGCAGTGCCAGCTCATTCAGCTGTGCAGCAGACCCCATTCCTCACTCTTGCGTGTATATGAGATGAGAAAGAGAGGGATCATCCACTATTACAAATTTAGCTGTGGGATGAGGAGCAGAGAGGAGAAAAACTTAGATGCCAGGTTTATATAATTGGATACATGCCACTGCAGTCTCTGCAGCACAGGCCACATGCCAGATCTCTTTCTTAGCCTGGTAAGGCAATTGATTAAATCAAGTTAGCCACTGTATGATTCTAAACTTTTTTCTTGCTGGCTCCCTTTTATCTAATTTTCTTCCTTCCAGAAGATGCTGCTACAGCTACTCCTAGCATTGCTGACTGTGAAAGTGTCAGAAATAGTGGTGTTTTTTCTCTGAGTGATGTGACAGGGAAGAATATCTGCCTAGGACATTTTGCCCTGATAGAAATTCTATACAGTTACTGTAGGTTGTGTCCTCCCACTCATATTTCCTGACTGGTGTTTAACCAGGCTCTGTCCTGATCTAAATATCTGGTAGAGCAAGTGATACACCTGTGTGGTTGTGCAGCACCACAGGCAGTATTATTGAAGGAATCCAAATTCTTTGAGCTTTTTGGTAGGGCCATGTCTGGTGTAACTGGAGAAGTTGCTCAATTCCCCAGAACTTTAAGATGGATTTGTTCAAAACTTTTTTTCATTGAACTCTCAAAGTTCCACAAGATTTTAAATTTAAATTAAAATAGTTAGCATTTTTTTTTCTTAAATAATGAAAGCTGAAGCTGACTAGAGATGGAATTAAGGTCTGTAATTGAATTTCCTTCTTCCACTGTGTCATTGCAGTTAGATTCTTGTTTCCTCCTGGTTTCAGACAGCTTAGTGGCTTCTTGGGTTGCAGCAAGTTCTGTGAAGTTCTCTCTGATTCGTGGAAAATTTGTTTTCTGTTACTTCAGAGGCTGGAGCATCAGCTCCCCTGCTTCTCCCAGTTGTCTCCTTGCTTGTGCTGCAAGCATTCAGTTCTTTGCTCGGTCTTTTCTCTGCTTGTAGCACCTTGCAGGCTTTGGAGCCTTCTCATACTTGCATTTTGGTGACAAAGTAATAACAGAGACACAGTGATAAGTGGAAATACATGAAAACTCATTAATCCTGGATCAAAAATATCTGAATTCTGCAAGAACACCCATTCTGAAATGAAATGAGGTCACTCTTGATTTGTGATAGCTTCTGTGGCTACATTAAATCTTCTTTGTTCTACACAGGAACTCTTAGCATTCTTCCAGGTCATGATCCCAAAATCTATGGTAGATGGCTCCCCTAAGGCCATGGCAAGATTTTTTTAACCTCAGTCTTTCTGTGTAGGACTATTTATGAGTAATTTTTATGATTCTTCTGTTTTCATTTCCTCTCCATTTGAAACTTCTCCTGATGCTTTCCTTAAGCTCGAGGAAGTTGTCCATCATTTTTCCATTCTCCTCTGTGGTTATAGTTATTCCTGCTGTGTAGCTCAATGCTTTCTATCAAATGTTAACAAAGAGTGACATTTTTAGTAGTTGCATGTGGTCCACCTACTGCTGTTTTGAGTCCCTAAAGCTGTTGTGGAAAAGCCTTGGTACTGATTGCAGCTATGCTAAGAAGAAACATTGCTGATGGGAACATTTGCAAAGGGTTTTTTTTTTTAAATGTCTCTTTTACAGAGAAGAAAATGGTAAAAAAAATTCTTTACAGAAAGGGTATGCATTTCAAACATGGAATTGTAAACACAGTTAAGTATAATTTATTCTTTAATCTTGATATTCTGAACACAGAAATCTTCAAATATCTTTCTAGGGCAGTGAACTCAATCTTGCATCTTGTTCTTTGGAAGAATAATGGCTTCTGAATTCTCCCAAATTAAAATTTCTGTTATAGAAATGGTGTCTTGAGGTTGAATTTGAGCAATAGAAAACCAGAGTGGAAATTTACCAACTGATCAGTAACCACCTGACTGGATTTGCATGTGCAGATATTCAGAATTTGTCTGGACACAACCCTTCTATCTACTCTAAGGGACCCTGATTGATTGATGACTGCTGAATGATTTCCAGTGCTCCCTTCCAACCTTACCCTTCCTGTGATTCTGCAAATTCTATGAATTCTTTATTCAGAGCCTAAACATTTTTGTGGCATTATAGGCAAGATTCCTTCTTATTTTCCTTTTCCTTATAGAGAAGATATTGTTGTCCTGTCTAAAAGTCATCCTGGAACTGGCATACAGTTGGGGATCCTGTTGACTTTATAAGAGGTATTGGCCCACTTGTGGGAGTATTTAGTTAAAAACTCAAAAGTTACCTACATCTTCTTTCACATTCCTTAAGGAAACCTTCATTCTAAAAATAATCTCCAAGCTGAATTTTCTTAAGGACAAATGTGATGATGAATATTTCAGCATTACCTGAATGTTGACCTTTAACTGAATAATAGAAAGAATAATGCTTAGAAATTATTTCACATATAACAAAACATATTGTTTGCATAGCGGTATCCTCTCATTGCTTTATTTAAAATTGGCAATGTTCACTCTGAAATAAATAAACCTTTTGAGGGTTAGATATTTTGTTTTGTTTACAGAGTACATTTACCAGCCTTCCTTTATCTTCATGTCTGGTTGTCTTTTTGTTTGTTTGTTTTTTTTTGTTTTTAAAGGAGCTTATGATATTAAATGAGAGAATCAACTGAATAGTTTTCATATGTAGCAAGGCCATTTAATTTGTTTTCATTTTATTTTTCACTTGCTTGCATGTTGAAAATGCAAAAGTGTTCAGTTTCACAAAATTGTTCAAAGAAGAATCTCAGGTTATGTTCCTACATATGGATTAAGAAGAAAAGACTATCAAAGATGATGAGGACATTATTACCACAGATTTTGTCATCCATATTGTTTAAGATTCTCCACGAAGGAGTAGCTGCAGTAGCAGGTGTGAATTGACCTTGTGGGAACCTCTGGGTCTCACTTCTCAAGTAGAACCCATCAGCATTCTCCAACTAAAGCCCCACTGTGTAAATTGGCTGAAGCTTGTGTCTCAATGAACTTAAACTTTTACATTCAGAAGTCCTATTTGAGGATTTTTATAAACAATTTTCAGTTGTGTGCTTTGATCTTGTATCTGTACCATACTCCCTCAATTCATTTTGTTAAAGTGGACAATGTTGTCAGAAGTTTTGAGACTCAAATTTTGAATTTGCTCTCCCATAGAGCTTATCTTCAACTGCTAAATAATAGATTGAACGTATCTCTCATTTGAGATGGAGATTGTAATCAGTCTCTTTCATTCTATTCTTTTCTGCATACACACACACACATACACACACATATGTATACTTAAGCTAAACCTGGTAATTATCTCTCTTGGCTAATTATTTTGGAGGCACTGATGCAAGAGTCATAAGCATTCATTTCTGTAGTGTTATCCCACTCCACCTCCTCACCATGTGTTGAATTGCTATGGTATTTTTGTTAGTCTCTTGTCTAGTCCTCTCCAGCCTTCTCTTTTCTCACCATGGATTTACAAGCTTATAAGCACCAAATCCTTGTTATTTTATCTCTTTTCCTTTTTTTCTTTCTTTTTTTTTTTTTTTTTCTTCCTTCTAACTGAATGTGTGTTAGTGAAATCAGGGAAGAAGAACATTGGTCTGCTTGTTTTGCGTTGGTGTTTACTATGAGTCATAACAACAGCTTGGTCCTCTTGAAAAATTTTGTGGTGGGAGAATAAACAGCATGGATGCAGCAAAAGAAACAGCAGAATGTACTGTACTTGCAGTTCTCTGACTCAAGGACAAAATTATGGATGATGGGAATGCATTTTGATAGAGGTTTGCACTTACTCATGCTGTGGATATATAAAATTTCTGCTAAGGAAGCAAATCTGATTGCTCCAAGTTTGCCCTGGTTGCGTTGAAACTGGACTTACTGGGAAAGATTTTGGCAGTTACTGAGTATTCACAGAGCTTCCTAAAATAGGCTTGGTGTGAGAAGTAAGTTTAGAATTATTATTTTTACACTGACAGTACATAAAATGTTAAAATGAAACTATATATTCTTCATGCTGCTCTCCAGTTATCTACCTGCAATTACCCAGATTCAGACAGTTTAAGAACTGTTTAATTCTTAGGCCTGGAATAAATTGCTTGTTCCCAAATTGTTTACAATTTCTTACAGTTATGTTTGAGACAAAAGTTTGCCCTCCATTGGTACAGAACTGAGCATATATTAGGATCTTAAATGACGAGTCATACACTACATGAAGACTGTGCTGCCTTGATTTCTAGTTGGACAGTCAACTATAAAACACTCTATCTCCTAGTAAGTGACTGAAACAAACAGTAAAAAATGGCTCAGCCCTGTGGCTGAAATTCTGTTTATCATGGTGATAAAGGAGACTCCAGATCACTTTCTTGATGCAAAGCCTACTGGACAATAATTTCCTGCCTTTTCTGTGTTCAAAGAAGTTAATCTTCTTACATGCAGCTTGCAAGACTGGTTCCAGTTCCAGCCCTTGATGCAGGACATGGGGAAAACATTGAATACTAAAGCATGATTTTAGGGTATTAGGGTGAGGTAGGTAATAAAGTACATGTGAATTGAGACAGGAAGAAAACATCAGGGTAAAGTAGAAAGATACGGCCCAGTGATTTCAATTCACACTCTAGCCTACAGTTTCCTGTGTAAAATTTAAAAAATTTTTTGAAGAGAAATTACCCACACATGGTGGGAAAAAAGGCTCACAGACAAAAGAGTTCCAATCTTCAGTTCTGCTGGATGGTCAGTATTTGGTCAGTTCTACAGGCCATGGCATTTTACTGGCAGTAATTTTACAAGTGAATGATGATGTTGGTTGCTAGTCAATCTCACTTGTCCTAATCTACCAGTGGACAGACTAGACAATAAAGAAAGAAGATGGGGGCTACACCTGCCATTATATAAATTCTTTCAAGTTGATGGCTGTGCAACTGCTCTGCCTTCATACAGAAAATATTATTTCGGAATACCAGGGAGCTTTTATAGAATGCTACTTTTAGAGAATAATAATGGTTGTGCATCATGGAAGTACAAAAATTCCACAATTTTCACAGAACATATGAGAAATGATTACCTGGCATATCATGATATTTCTGGTACTTATGGATGCAAAAGGAAAATAATTGCACCCACTTGACTGTTGAAAGAATATATAAGATATCAAGCGATTTGTAACAGTACCAGCAGAGTTGTTATGGGTACCTGGCATTGCCAATTATAAGCAAGAAGCAGACTGGAGTATTGGCCTGGGACATTCTCCATTAGAATCTGTTTTCAGTAATAAGGCTAAAGAGAGCTAGAACTGTAAATGTCATTGACTGGTTAAAACTCTATGGGCTGTTTATATTTCACAGCTAGGTGTCACTTTAGGAAAAAAGTAAAATAGACTGAGACCTGAGAGAAGTATAGTATCAAGTTCTGACAATAAAGGCAATTATACTAATGCCATAGTCACACCTGAGTGTGACTGATATGAACTGCTTACAGAAGCCAGACAGAATCAGGATGCATGCAAGGTTAATCACTGTGCTGAACCTGCTCTCAGATGTTTCAATGTTGGCTAGATTGTAATCAGAAGAAAACAAACGTAAAAGCATGACCTATGTCAAACCAGTTCACCTTCTGTGAACAGAATACATGACATAGTTTCTTGACTCAGAAGAAAGATTGGTCTTGGCATAAATCCTTGGACTATGGTAAAACGCTTGTTCTGCCAAAGACCTCAAGTGTGACTTTAGATTCACAGATATTAAAAGTCAGAAGGAATCATGTACCTTGGCCTCCTCTACGATGCAGGATGCAAACCCTCATGCAAATCCAGCATCAAGGCTGTCTTTTTTTTTTTTTTTTTTTTTCCCCATGACATATTGCATAGAATAATATCTTAATTTACATAAAGTGGATAGTGGCATGCATTTTGAGAAGCCTCTCCTCAGAAGTTGTTTGCCCTTATAGTTGCAATGGTATGCTTTATTTCTGGTCCAGATTTCTCTCTGATATATATTATGCTGAGATTACTATGACAATTTTCTTCCTGATGGTGGTGTCTCTATACTCCAACCAAGGAGACTAATTAAACATTCTCTTGAATAGATTGAGTTGCTTAGTCATAGTCACATATTTTATGAACATGTGTCGTTCTTGCAGTTTTTCTTAAGGCACTTCCAATTCTTCACTTGCAATATGGATGCGGACATTTGTCACATCATTGCATTTGGATCTTCAGTTTAGTTAGTAATTTAACTGTGATCCCCAGCATCATTCTAAAATTGAGATTAGAGTCCTCCATCCATTATGTGCTTTGGCATATATTCTTTTTCATTAGACTTGTATTTGGCTGTATTAAAATAAAGCCATCAGATCCATCTGATCTGTTGCCACAGATAATTTACGCTCCATTGCCCTTTTGTCATCTGCAAGTGTTGGATCTCTTCTTCTGGGTTATTCATGAAGACATGGGTTTGCATGAGGACTCATGGTCAGTTCAGGAGTAGCCCCTGCCAGTATTGGCCAAAAGATGGTCACAGCACAGTGGTCTGACATTTCTATTTATTGTTGAGACCCATCCAATGATCAATCTGTTTAGGGATGTTTTGCATTGTGTTATTATTCCTTTATTATGTGACACAACTAAATTGTTTATTACAATGTTTCAGAGAAGTTTTATTAACATACTTATCATTAACTGAAACACAAATACATTGTCCCATCAACATTTAAGACAAATTTTCCATTAAACAGTGATTGCTGTTATATTGTGGCTGTATTCTGAATCACTTTGTTTACTAATTTGCCTGTGATGATAGTGCACTAATTGATGGAGTTAACCTGGTCACTGCTTTTATCATCTTTATATTGCTAGCCCATTTTTGCCTCTTTTCCCAATAATCTGAATAATCTCTAATAATTATTATTTTTACTTTTTTTACTATTTTGATTAGAAATTATTTTTAAATGAAAGTTGCCAGTTGTGCCTGGCAGTGACGAAATATGAAGTAATGCAAATCCCTTGTCCTAAATGGTTAGATGTCAGGGAAACATTTTTGCTAAAGTCCTCAAAGGCCTCTTGAAAAAAACACCCAAACTCAACCAAGACCCCTGTATTCCCTTCCCCCTGCCACCAAAATGGACAAAGAAGTGTATTCTAATGTTTATTCAGGATGCTGCAGGAAAGGCTGCTGTTCTTGGAAATGTCATGGCAATTAGGGATGGATTTCAGATGACGGGAAATGCAAAACGTCACATTCAGTTTAAAAAAGGGCAAGAATGAAGATCCAGATCAGTCTTACCTCAGACCCTGGAAAAGTTATGGAGCAAGGTGGTTGAGAACAGCCAACATGGACTTAGGAAGAGCAAATCCTATCTGCCCAACCTGACTGTTTTCTATGGTGATGTGCCTGTCCCTATGGTGTAGGAGAAGGCAGTGGATTTTGTATGCTTTGACTTCAGTAAGACCTTTGACAAGTTCTCTTTATCAGATTAGTGAGATATGGGCTGGATAAATGGGCAGTAGGATGGGAAGAAATAAACTGGACTGCTGGGCTTGAAGAGTCCTGTTTAGTGATGCACAGTCCATATAGAGGACACTAACTGATAATTCCCCTCAAGGATCTGTTACTGGCACCCATCCCGATCCATATCTCTGTTGATGACCTGGGTGGCAGGACTGAAGCACTCTCAGCAGTTTGTTAGTGACACCAATTTGTGGGGAGAGGCAAATACATTGAGGGTAGAGCTACTATTTAAAGGGACCAGAATGGGCTAGAAAAATATAATCATAGGAACTTCATGAAGGTCAAGAAATGCTTACTCTTGTATCTTGAAAGGAATAACCCCATGTGCCAATAAAGACTGGAGGGCAACTGTCCTAAAGCTGATTCGAAGTAGTCAGGAAGTTGAACATGAGGCAGTAGTGTGCTCTTGCAGCAAAAGAAGGGCAATAGCATTCTGGGTTGAATTGGCAGAGAGCTGTATCAGTCCTGGACTGTATTTGTTCCCCAATACAAGAGAGTCATGCACATATTGGAGCAAGTCCAGCAAAAGGCCACAAAGATGAGTAAGGAATTGGAGCATCTGTCATATGAGGAGAGGCTGAGTCTGGTGAATAGAAGGCTCATCTTACCTTATGTGTCTAAATACCAGATGGGGGTGAGTAAAGAATGTGGGGCCAAATTGTTCCCAATAGCAGAGTGAGAGGCAGTGGGCACAAATTGAAATATGCATAATTGCATGTAAACATAGAAAAAAATCTTTCTACTGTGAGTGTGGTCAAACACTGGCATGAGTAGTTCACAGAGGTTGTAGAGTCTGTACTCTTGAAAGTACTCATAACCTGACTGGACATGCCCTGAACAACCTGCTGTATCTGACCCTGCTTTGGGCAGATGTTGGACCAGACACTTTCCAGAGGTGACCTTCAGCCTCAGCCGATTTGTGATTCAGTGAACTCTGGAATCCAAAGATGTGGTCTGCACTGGTTGTCTCTTTGTTTAAGGTTATTTCTATTGGAGAATCTCCTCTGAGACAGTGTTCCTGTCATTTTTCCTTAAAATTTTTAAACTGTTTTGTATCTAATCTCACTGACTTTAAAAATGCTAACTCCTTTAATTGCTGTCTAGTGTCTTCAGTAACTTGGGATAGTCAAATATGCCTTCACCAATGTAGAACCAGAAAACACCTCTTTCCAAGAACAAAAAACCCCTTCATTTTTGAAGTGGACAATGCTGTTGGGTTTTTTTTTTTTATAAAAGCCAGTCAGGTAGAGACTTACGCAAATAATCATCTGAGGCTGTCCTTTCGCAAAACTGGAGGTATAACCCTCTGTAACATCTTTCCCTAGCTGCAAAACTTGTTGATGTGCACTTGTTCTGAAAGACCATGCAGGATGAGAATTCTTCTTGTTACGCTGGTGTTTGAGGATAGTTAAACACTAGGAATGTAAAAAAAATGTTGAAAACTGGGAATGTAAAGTAGGAGAAGTCAAGACAAAATGATGTTCCCCTTCCAGGTGACTGTTTCCCTGACTGTCAGTTTTTTAATATTTGCAGTGCTGGCTTGGTCACATCCTGCCTCAAATCATCAGCCATGTTTGAAAGATTCCAAAACTGGTGGTCTGGAATTGGTCTAATGAATTTACGTATTTGTATGCCAAATAAAGTATAAAGTAAACTGATCACTGAGGACTGGAACAATTATTGCAGGCTGCAAACCATATGTGAGAACAAAGTGCGTGACTTTCCTATGATTAGAATGAATCAGAGGTAGCCCACTCTATTGCAGTGACGTTTTTATTAAATGAATTCATAAAAGCTGAGTCTTGGGAGTGCTTTTGATGGTATTAACTATGGATCATTCAGATTCAGGGATGTTTCTGTTCGCAGCATCTTGTTTAATGCATAATGTTTGGTCTGTACCTTCAGCTTCTTAGTGAGTGCTGCATTTGAATGAGGCCATAAAGAAAAAAAAAAAGATAGAGGTGCTTTCCAAGTACATGGATGTCAAATGGAGCTGAAGTCACTGAAGGTGGCATTTCATTGTATCCACTGGCTTATAACGTAAGAATCCAAATATAGAAATAATTAAAGACTTGCTTGCAATTTCACTAACAAAAGTGCCAAGGTTCCTTTAGTGTCTAAAGGGACTTACTGTCCTCGGTCACTGTTAATCAATATAGAAAGTTATTGCTAAAAAAATTAAGAGGTTTTGGTTTTTTCCACTTTTAATTTTTGAAATTTTTTGCTTTATTGTATTTGGTATTTTTTAAATTCCTGATCTGTGTTGTGTAAACCCCATGTCTCATCATGCAGCAAACATCTGCAAGCGTTGGGAGGTCAAAATATGAAAAACATCTGGGTCTAGAAATCATTAAACATTCCCCAAATTATTCGATTTGCAAGTATTAGATGAATAGTTTTTTTTTTAATTTAAAAAAAAGCAAGTGAAATCTTTTTTTATAGAAGTAATTGGTATATAGCAACCCATCTCCTCATGAAGAGTAGTCTTAAAAAAAGATGCCTGTCAAAAATGAGGTATTAAATCTCTCTGTGTTTCCCACTAAAAAAAAGTCATCAGCTTCTAGTTATCCAACCAACATAATCTTAATTTAATGTTTTGCTTGGGCCTAATACTCTTTTGTACATCCATATAGATAAAAATACCCAAGCACACACATTCCCCAGGCCTTGACATTTCTGTTCAGAACAGTCATTAAAAGAGAAGAGGCTGGGCTGAATGTACTCCTGTTTTACTTGTTACAGGAATTAGGTGTCAAGTAGGGAAGATACATACATGCATATATCTATATCTATATCTATATCTATCTGTTAGTTATAAACCAGCTGGAAGTCAATGTGCTATCATCATTGTTTTATGCTGAACCACCCATGAAAATTATGTTCCAGTGTATGATCCCTTTGCAGGAATGTAGCGCTGGGATAATCTCTGTCTGACCTTGTATGGAGAAGTATTAATCACTTGGACCACATTTTCTATGTTCCTGCACTTAATGTGGGATAGATCCCTGTTGGGTCCACATGTTCCATGTTTTATGTCTTCAAAAAAACCAGAAACACAATTGCAGCAGGCAAGTGTTTGGTTAATCACACTTATTTTCACGTGTTCATTTGCACGCTCACAAATTAGTGGTGCTTGGAAATGCATCCCTAAAGGTAATGAGAGACAGAGACAAGGCATGTATCGGGAAGAGCTCGAAGGTTATGGGGACTTATGAGTCCAATTACACACTTGTAATCCATGCTGGTAAATTTTTACTTTTTCAGAGGTAGCTTGTGGGATATGCATGTGAGAATGGGATATTTTAGACAGAATCATGCACTCTTCAAGTCTGGGGGATATGGATGGAGGGATAAGAAGCTTGAGAATGCTCTCTCAATGCTATTTCAGATATCATCTGGCAGGTCATAGCCAGATCCAGTAATAAGTCTTAAATATCCTGACTTTTTTCAGGTGCCTAATCCACTAGGAGACACTAATTTAGGTAATATTAACACATTTGATATGGACTGATTTATCAGCTTGTTTTGTGGTCCTTTACTGTTTAACACATTTACTCATGTTTATTCTGAGTCTGAATTTTTCAGCTTGAAAAATATTGCTGAAGCAAATACTTGAGAAAGGTTTCTTTGTATTGTTGGCATTGGACAGCCCTAACTCTTGTCAGGACGCTTAATTTATTCACCTCTAGATTAAGAAATAAACTCTTTTTGAAGGGTAGCTTAGGTGTAATTTTCAAAGTTGATCTAACAGGAAATTGTTCTGAACAGTTTTCATCTATCTGGCTTCATATAGCAATGAATTAAAAGTCTGCAAAATCCTACTGCATTCAATGGATGGAGATGCTATGCTATGGGTCAGGTTACTTCCCAATGGATAGTTTAAACTAAGAAGGATTTGCTTAAAGTAATCAGCATATTTTTTTCGAGTGCAAATTATTTAGAAGTGTGTCTACAGGAAGCAATTAGCAGAGACTGGATATACCATTCTTGCCAAGAGGAAATGAGAAACTGCATATATTGTTTGTGGAAGATACTCTTCTGGAAATCATAATTCAATACTGTTCCTGTTGAGCCTGTAATTTTGCTTGAAATATGCTTGTAAATTTTATCCATTGATAGAAAAGGCATCCTGGTGTTAATGGCAAGAGAAAACAGCTGGACAATGAAAGAATGGCTGCCAACCACACAGTAGAAGGCACTTCAGACTGTGCCACGGGAAAGAATTAAAACAAAAGTAGACCTAGTGTGGGAGGAAGATATTAAACTCACTGAGGAAGCAGTGACTTAAGTCTCCGTCCAAAGAAAACACCCTTTTTTACTCCACTTAAGGTCTGCAGGGTTAATCTGTTTCTTTGCTTGCCAGTGTATACTTCTTAAACTTTGCATGTATAGTTAGACATGAATAAAATATTTTGAGAGTCCCTGTGTGTAAAATGGTTGCCTGGGGTAGGTATGGTGGAATTTTGGGGAAATACTTTATAAGGGTTGCTTATGTTTATATCCATTGAGCCTTTAGATAAACTTCAAAGATAACATGTAGTACATTGGTTTTTGAATTCAGCCGCTACAGATGTACTTTTAACGCCTGGGTTTAGTAGCAGCTTTCCAGGAGGGAATACTCTCTCTGATGTCTGGTTCACTTGGAGGCTTGAGGAAATAAATTTCTTGTTTCTAACTTCACAGAAGCAGACATGAATTAAGACAGGCTTTTTTGACCCAAAGCACTCTCCACCCAGCCTGTTTTCTGATGTATATTAATGAAAGTATCTCAGGGATCCCCTTCGTTTAACAGTGATATGAAAATACAGAAATCACCATTTGTAGAGAACCCTGTATACAAAAATCTGTATACAATAATCAATTATTTTTTATGCAGTGGAGGGAAAAATAATCCAATTATAGTGGCTTTTGATTGAATTACAACCTACTCTGCAACTAGTAAGTGTTTGCAAACTATACTTGTATCTCGTAGCATGAGAAATTATGATTATTACCAGTTCATTCAGAGTATGGTTTTAACATAGTCAGTCTGTTGAACTTCTGGGGAAAAATTCTTGCTTTATTTCCATATTGATGTATTTCAAAGCTAAATATATCTTTAAAGTATAAGGCCAAAAAATAAAGGTGTGTATCAGCCCCACTTGTAAATTATAGAGATGAAAATGTCTGATATTTCAGGTTGCTGAACTATATCGTGTACTCTGAGTACAGTAGTATACTTAGAAATGATGCTAATTTTGCTTGGAGTGTTTAATTTTAAATATAAATCTTGATCTTTCTCTGAAAGACAAGAAAAGAAGAAAAAGCAAAGAAAAGGCAAATCTAAGAGGAGCAAAGCAAGGAAAAGGAAAGGATCAAATAAAATTGCATCAGATAAAATTTATTTTTTGAAGAGTTACTTAAATAGTTCTGTATGTTTTGTCTTTTCCACGTTGAAGTGAAAATAGTATGTAAACAAAACGTTTCACTTTTGTGGGAGTTAATTATTGAACTGATTAATACAAGAGGGGTTGATTGATTCTATTTTGGTACTGGGTGTCCACCAAAGCTGCTCTGTCACTTCCCTCCTTAGTTGGACAGGGGGTGCAGCAAAAAGCTTGTGAGTCAAGGACAGGAAGAGATCACTCACCAGTTGCTGCCAGGCAAATCAGAGTTAATTTGGGGAAATTAATTAATTGAATTTATTACCAGTAAAATCAGAGTGAGGTAATGAGAAAATAAGTACAAATCTTAAAAATATCTTCTCTCCAACCCTCCCTTTTTCTTTGGCTCAACTTTACTCTCAATTTCTCTACCTCCTCCCTCACAGTGGCTTAGGGGTATGGGGACTTAGGGCTGTGGTTAGTTCATCACATGCTGCCTCTGCTGCTCCTTCCTTCTCAGGGGAAGGACTCCTCATACTCTTCCCCTGCTCCAGCATACAGTCCCTCCCCCAGGAGACAGTTCTGCTTGAACTTCTCCAACACTAGTCCTTCCTATGGGCTGTAGTTCTTCACAAACTGCTCCAGGGTGAGCCTCTTTCGCAGGATGAATTCTTTCAGGAGCAGGCTGTGGATTTCCCATGGGGTCACAAGTTCTGCCAGCAAACTCCCTCCAGTGTGGGCTTCTCTCTCCATGGAGCCAGAGGTGTCCTGCCAGGAGCCTGCGCCAGCATGGAATACCCATGGAATACTCATGCCTCCTTTGGGCATCCACCTGCTCTGGCATGGGGTCCTCCAAAGGATGCAGGTGAATATCTGCTCTGTTCCATGGGAACCTCCATGACTCGCAGGGACACAACCTCCCTCAACATGGTCTTCACCACAAGGTGTAGGAAAATCTCAGCTTTGGCATCTGGAGCACCTCCTTCTCCTCCTGCACTGACCTGGGTGTCTGCAGGGTTATTGCTCACACATATTCTCACTCCTGTCTTCTATGACTGCATTTGCTGCTGTGCAATAACTTTTTTGCTTTCTTAATTCAGTTATCCCAGAGGTGCTGCCACTGTCACTGATGGGCTCACCTTGGCTGGGTCAGCCCTGTCTTGGAGCCATCTGGCATTGGGTCTGTTAGACATGGGTAAAGCTTCCAGCAGCTTCTCACAGAAATCACCCCTGTAGCCCTACCACTGCCAAAGCCTGGCCACGCAAACCCAATACAACAACTAAATATTAGACTGGGAACACAGCTTCCAGCATGAGCTGGAACATGAATCTTTGGGCACAATAAAATAAAAAGTGCCACAGAATAAAAAGATACATGTCTGAGAAGATGCCCCACCTCCTTTCAAGCCAAGTGATGTAAAGAAACTGCAGTCATATTGCTCTACAAAACACTGCCCTTGCCCTATTCTGTGGATCCTTTGTAGATGCATTTTACTGTCAAATTTATCCATAGGCCAAAACATTCAGTCTGATTTAGATCGGAGGCACTTGATTGCTCTTTGTACATAGATAAGAGAGGAGAAAAGTGGAGGTGAGAATAGATGAAAAGGAAATTTCAACTCATTCAGTGTGTCTTTGGCACTTTATGGCATGCATGCTTAGCTTTCCGAATTTGAACTCCTGTCATCTTAATGTAGTCTGTAATTATTCCTCAGGGTATGTCAATTATCGAATGCCTATTTAAAGTAGCTAATAAACTATCCTTGACAACACTGTATCAGCATTAATGTAAAGTTGCTGATTTTTTCCCTCTTCAATGAATATTTCCCAATAATTTGATGAAGTTGATTTATTAGAAAAATATTTATTTGCATAAGCTTACATAAATTTGGTAACATTAAACCAGAAACTAGACAAGTTTTGCTTTTTTCTTTTGGTTTATGTGCCACTGTTTGGATTCTTGAGGTAGGGCTAGGCATTCTGTTGCAATTTAAAATGGTTACAAGCTGCAAATTATTGATTAGACATGTTTCACTGCATTGATAGGTCATTTTCAAAGTGGATTCATTAACAGCATGTCAGTATTGTGGAGTACACATTATGGAGTAGGTATTACTTTGCTACAATCTTGCAAAACAGTGGCTGCTGTCTTTCCTGTATCCGCAAATGGCAAAAAGAAATCTTATAATGAAGTTAAAATCCCTTACAGGTGTATGTGTTTGTATATTATATATCACATGCGTTGCATGAACTTTCTCTTCTCCCTAAAGTAAGGTCTTTCTCAGACTTTTCATCAACCCATGACAGAGCCAGTAATGGTCAAAGTTGTGTGAGCTCAACTGACGGGCATTGGTAAATGTGGTAAGGACCATATAACTGCTGAGAGCTCTTGGAGAGATCCAGGCATCTTGCCCCCATTGAGTATGAAGTTACCATCTCCATGCAGAGATACAGCTGGTTGAGATTGATCTGTGACCCAGTTTCTGCTCACTTTTCTTAGTCTCAAAAATATCCATCCTGTGATACCTCTAGTTCATCAGAAAATGTTTTGAAAATAACTTGTCTTCATTTCTAGAAAGTGTGTAAAGCAGTCTCATTTCTGACTCATTTCTCATTTCTAGTTTGCCTTCCTGCCTGCCTGCCTCCCTCCCTTCCTGAAATTGAATAAAATAAAAGCTAGAGACTATGACAGTAGAAAATGGGTCTGATTAAAAAATACCATGTAATGCTGTGCGTCTGTGTCTGTTTAACATTGTCTCAATGCTTTGGGACACAGAAACTAACTATAGGTACTGTAGGAATGGTTTTGAAGCAAGCACAGTCCTTCTACAAATCTACAGGGCTCAACAATGTTTTTGCGAGATTGAAAGAGATGGTCTTTCAGCATAGTGAACCCTGAGAAAGGGAGGAGGAACAGGCTTAAAAAGAAAGACGTAGATCAGAAATAAGATGCTGATAAGAGGAAAGAAAAAACTCGTGGAAGGCTTCCTTACAAAGAAATGACAAGAAAAACAAGGAGCAAAACAATGCAACTGAAGTTTAAATATTCCATTATATCTTTTAGAGGAGAGTTTCATTATCTCCAGACCAAAGCATCATCTCTGTCCTAACCATTTCCTAAGCAAGAAACCACTGAGGTAGATAAATATCACCTGTAATGCTACTCCTTGTGACAAGAAGATGGAAACTTCCAGATGTTTCTCACTTTCTGGAACTACAGCAGAGCTAATCTCAAAACTGCCAAGGGAAAAAAATTAGACCTCCTCCCTCTCCCTCCTCCAGCAAATTGTTCCTGGGCAGAGATCAACTCTATGTTGTAATCAGCAACACAGGTTCTTCTGTTTGTGAAAATTAACCTGTCCATGCATTAAAGTTTTATTTTTCTTGTGGGGCAGATCAATAGCTGAATAATTGATTGTCTGACTAATTGAACAGCTGAATTATTGAAGATTTTAAATGTGAATTTCATGATGTGAGATGATTAGAGACCAGGACAGGTGCCAGGGGAAGTTTTAAGTAAATGAGTGGAAATAGTCAGGTAGAGTTATTCAAGACCCTTTGCTGAAATTAAGATTATGCCTGGCCATTCTTGCTCGTATATCCTCAACTTGTCCTTTCCATAAGTAATAAACCTTGTTTCCCCCTCAGGCACTGAGGTCATAGCTTTCCCATTTCCCTGTAAATCCTTTTCCCAGCACTTCTCAGCGAAACCACATTTACACAATGCCAGGATTCCATTCAAAGATATAAAACATATCAGTGCCTGATTTTGCAAATGTTTTGAGCTTGTTCAACCTAACTGAATCTTTCCTGAAATCAATAGGATTGGATTAGAAGCAGACTGCTCCTTCTGTTGGTTGGAGAAACCTTAACTCTGGTATTACCACACTTTCATTTTCCTAACCATTCAAATTGTAATATATGTTAAAATGCCTTGGTGTTTGGCTATGTCTCTAAGATCCAGCTTACTGTTAAGAGCACACCAAGACTTGGAATACACATTTTAGCCTTTCTGTAACTGACCCTTAAGCAATTTCATAGAATCAACAAGGTTGGAAATGACTTTTGAGATCATCAAGTCGATTCTTAAGCTTTGTAAGCCAAGGTCTGACCAGCATTCTCAGCTACTATTGGTAGTGTACTATTGGTTGTGTATCTTAGCAGAGGCTGAAAGGAAAGGACTATGGCTGAAAACATATGGACATATATTCTGAAGAAATATTTGTGCCACATTTTCAGAATTCTCTCATGAGCATGCATTGATGCCTCTGGTTTACGATATGAATTAAAGGGAAACTTTATGGTCTCCCTTTTACTTAAGTCAAGTTGTGCTTTCTGCTATAAAAGCAATCTTTTATTTAAGAAGTATCAGAGATGCCAGTTTATTGCACATCTCTGATGATAATCAGAAAGGTTTTCTGTTTTAAAACTTATTGTTTCTTCTTCCTTCAGAAAAGATTTGTACCTGGAGAAAATAATTGAATATTGCACCATAAATTACATACTACTAATGCTATGAAGATGGTAAACCAACACATGCACACACACATACAAGCATTGCTAAAGGAATTTCAAGGTTTCAGACTCTATCAGTAGACAGGAAATGCCATATTTATGTTGCATCAAACTGCACACTGAGAAAGGGCAGATTCATGGGACAGAGGCTGTTATTTAATTAATATTATATTATTTAATAATGTTAAAAATAACATAAATTTTTTTTGCAGTTTTACTTCAAACTTCCTGGAACATGTATATTTACAGTGCCTTGCAAAAAAAAATAATTAAAATTAAGACTTGCTTTTTATGTGCTGTGGTCACAAAGGGCAGAACTGAATTCTCAAATTAAAATTCAGGAGATAAAAATATCCAACAAAAGTAATATGAAGTTATAAACTTGCAAAGGAGTACAGTTTTTCTGTTTGTATTTGATGGTATAGACAATTTTGTGCTGATTAGTAACAGGTTATTAACAAGGTTTTTTTAATTAAAGTAAGGGAAAAGTGAATAATTTCATAAAATTCACTTATCTATTGTACTGATTTCCCCTCTAGGGGCTTTCTGGAGGGTTTAGAGTCTAGAGAAAGAGTAATTGAGAACTGAATTGCATTGGGAAGGACGATAAATGAAATAGGGAGCCATAGCTTATTTTGGGATGGCATTAAATGGAAGTTTTGTTATATTAGATAAGGGATCACAAAATCCCCATTTAATATCATGTAAGGTAATCTAACATAGTATCAAATGCATAGTAGCTGTTGACATAGAAATGTTGCTGTGTTGACTGTATTTTAGACATGAAGCTCTCTCTTTTTTAGATTGACGACATGTATTTCTTGTCATCATAGACCAGAGTGTTGGCTGTCAGTAAGTGATGAAGGAAAGGATAGAGGGTATTCACCTCTGTGCTTTGGCATTTCCTGATTTTTGAGTATTATTGATAGCTCTTGTCTCTAATCTTGTGAAATGCAACTTCATGCTTAGTATGCAGGGTGTGCTGTAAATGAGGCATATTCCGCAATCCTGTTCTGAAAACCAGAGAGAAAATGTCTTCTGGGAACTGACAGTAAAAGGACACTTTTAGAAGTGGAAGAGTCATGGAGTTTTTTTTCTTACCCTGTATTGATATGGTACACAGCACAACAAAAAAATGGTGATGTTGCTGTTCATGAGTGCGGAAGCCCAAGTGTGAACTTAAGCTGGAATTTGTGCTCACTCTTTCTGTCATACTGTGTTCTTGAACAGTCAGCTGAATTCCTAGAGGAGCTTTTTATGAAGTGTAGTAGATTCCAACTTACTTTTTTTTCCATTTTAACTCCCTTATCAGCCCTCTGGAAGGCATTGCAAAAGCTACACAAACACTTAGCAAACGCTGATATTTTAACAGAAAATTTAACTTGCTTAAGTTCAACTCATATCAGTTAAGTGATATTATTTCCTTTGCAATTTCTATTTGGGAAAATTGTTGGCTTGCCTCCATGGAATATTTGCTCAGGACATAGTAAGATAAGACTGAATGATAAGAAATATTTTTTTTCTATGCAAAACCATGGTAGGGATGCCCTTACTTACTGTACAGAGTCGACATGATATTGTGACCAGCATTTTATTTAATTCAAACAATGTAATTTAACTTGCTCTGTGTTATCCCTCTGAAAGACATTTCAGTGCGGAAGAAGGGCATCTACCATAGAAAAGAGCACACAAAACAGTTGGCCTTATTGAAGTTCTGTGTGTATGTCGCAGCTAGAAAATTGCTCTGATGGAAACCTCCTCTCTCTTACGTGACTTAAGTGTATATTATGAGTGTTTTTCTTGTATCTCACTATAAAACTCTAGATGGTCTTAATGAAGAGCATGGAATATCAGTTACAATGCCTCTCATGGCCAAAGGAAGCTCTGCTGATAAGCTTTGTAGTTTTGTATAGGTTTGTGTTTCGTTCCGACACTTATTTAAAAGTCCCTCAAGTAGAGAGGTCATGTCAAATTAAATAGTGAAACCATAAATGATTATATTAAGATGCTTTCATTCATAAACTTCAAAACCAAAAGCTGTTGGCAAAGCCCACGCTATTAGTATTTGGGGTGCAATTGGTAAGAACTGTTTCCTTAGTAATAGTTTTCTCATTTTTTAAATTTCCAGTCATTAACATCCTTATGTAACAAAAAAAAAATTAGACACCACAGACATCCATAAATTCCCTGTATTGCAGACCCTCTGTTCCTCTTTCCTCTGTGTTGTTGTAGGTCTTGAGACACCATTGAGTATTAGAATTTTTATCAGCAGAAGTCATGAAGAACTCTTTCATTTAGGATTTCAGAGAATAGCATTCCTTCTGCTCATCTCTGTATGTACATCTCTAAAAGCCCTTTTCTAGAATTTATGAAAACAAATCAAAAACATTCTTGTATATGCTAAGTTCTGGATAAAAATTGTCCTTTGTTGCTGGCCTTCCACAAAAAGAGCTGATCTTTGCTGTAAGGCTGTCCAGAGGGCAAGAATTCATTCTTAAGTGACTTTCAAAGTTTTGTGTTTTGTTTTCATTCCAACGCGTGTTGTAATTAGTGCATGACCAAAACCTTCAAATTGCTGTGTGGGAAAAAAATTCTGAATTTGCACTTTAGTTTGGAGCCATGACTATTTTACGGGGGAACATTTCTTGCATTTCACTAGTTGGTCAGCACTGGGTCCAAAATCTCTTCCTGATAACACTTCCATATGTCTATAGAGCAATCCATTTTTAACAAGGCCAGCAACTAGTTCTGCTCTTTACAATCCAGGCCCTTGGAACAGGATGAATTGCTATGCTGAAAAAACAAACTCAAGGAGATGAGAAAATTTTGGATTATTTTACTTTATTCTTAAGATGCATAAGCAATTATTTGCAGAAATCTCCATAAGGTACAATATATGTATTTGCTAGAGGCTAAATAATTCTGATTAAGGTGAAACATAAGTATGTAGAAAATAAAAGTTACAGAAGAAAAGAACAGTGAGAGAAAGAACTGGATCAAAACTACTTTGTTACTGCTACTTTGAACGCTCTATTTCTAGAAGCTTGCCAGAAGTGCTAATTAGTCTGTAAACGCATGTCAAAGTACAGGTCTATTGCTTGAAAACATATAATTACCTGTATTGCCACTGTATCTAATTGACAACTAATAATTTGTAATATGTATAGGTAGATCATGAGTTAAAATATATTACCTGTGAGGTTAGCAGTGAAAAAACCTCGATGTTCTGCTATGCAAGTCCAGGGCTATGGTACAGAATAATACATTTGGATTGGAAACTACACTATTTCAGTAATTTTGTAAGTGTTTAAAAATGGTTTGAAGTATGTTTCCATTTTTCACACAATATGCTTGTAATGCTAACGCAGTTGTGGAAGAGGGCATCACAGAATTACTTATTGAATCAGGCATAAAAATAAGTTGGTCACAAAAAACGATGTCACATTGTAATATGTACCTGACAGCATCTCCCCAGCTGGTGTAGGATTGTTACTTGCTATGTATTGTTCATGCTTTTTCTCACTGTTTCTCACAGGATTCTCCCATTCCTTTGGTGTGACAAAGCTTTAATCCTACAGATGTAGTGCCAGGTCTTGGGAATTCAGTGTATTTTCAGGTACATGAAAAACTGTGGTGACGATTTTTTGAAATGTTGTCTGTGAAGCAGTGATAGAGCAGGACCTCTGAATCAGTCCTGTCTAAAGGTACAAACATTTCTCTTTCACTATCAAGGAAAGAAGGAGGAAATGAATGCCATGAGAAAAAGCAAAGGGAATGAGATATGGTGATTAAAATTCATTATACTCCACTAACAAGAGCTACGTATTTTTATGTCCTTGATCCACAAGGGATGAGGTGCAGTTACTCTTGTACTTGTGTCATTCTTGGTCACTGGTAGAGGACTTGCATTCTTTTTCTGTGCTGCTCTTAAGAGAAAGTCTTTCTGTTCTTAATATTCAAGAATGCTGCAGCTTTTTTCTAAAATTGAATAGTTTGTTCTTAAACCTAACAGTTCCCTTTGGCTTACCTTACAATCTTTTCTGTCTCTGGAGAGACACTGTCTGTGTTGCAGCCTTTAGACAGAAATGATATTGTTGTGTTTACTTAATACTTGACCTATTATCAAAAAGGATGATTGACTTTCTGCAACACATGCTGGGATGGGGTCGCTGGGTCACACAAAGACCAGAGTAATACCTGTCAGGGTGGTCTGGTGAGGTGGATGTACACATAGATATATAGGCTAGGATAGGGACCTATGAGAGTATTCAGGAGCGAATTACTTACGAGAGAACAACTCATCCTGGCTCCACTGAACACAGGACTCTTTATGACTCCCGTTTGCCTAAAGCTACTCCTGCAACACTGTCCTTGAAAATGTGCAGTGAATTGATAGCATCTGTCAGAATGAATCAGCAGGTATCAGTAAGATGCTCCCTGAAGGGCTTGTGCATTAGGATTCATGGTAACAAGAGAGCTTGGTTGAAGGTTCCCGACTCTCATTAGAGGTATTTTTTCTGCCATGCCCCCTACTGTGAACAGAAAAAGAAACAGCATCATGGTACTGCTAAAAGTAAAGTAGACATGGTCCTTCTATTCATCAGAGCCATATGTATAGGTGATACACTTTCACGCTTTCTACATTTGTTTGTGCCTTCTCTGAGAATAGGATCTTCTGGGTTACAGGTCCTCAGGTTTAGGCCAAAATGTGTGTCAGAAAGTTCCATAGACAGCTTTTAAAAATTTTGTGGAATGGCATATTTTTAAATAGTTTTTGAACAGATCTTCTCTACTAACATGAGCCTTGTATGCAATTACATCACATCACACAGAAAGTGCCAATGTGACTCATGCACATATTTTCCACTAAATTATGATTATTTAGTATCCTAAGTACTACCATAAATGGAGTGTAATCTGAGTTAATTCAGGTGGATAAAATTGTGCTTGAATTTCTTCTTTGAATTTGCATCTTTATCAATAAACAAAGACAAGTTCATGTTTCAGATTATCTTTCAGACGTCAAGTGGTGTGAGATTCATTTTACCTAACCCTAGACATCTGTAACATTAAACTTTGCCCTGAGCTAGGTCACTCTGAACTGTCTTCAGTCAGTGCAAATGAACAGGTAGATTGAGGGCAATGTTCATGTTGGTGTGTATCAGATGTCCATCTTGGACTGAAGTGAATTGTGTTCCAAAAATTCCCCTCTCCGTAGGACCAAAGGAGATTAGATTATTACTTCAGATAGAAACATCTAATCCTGATTGCATCAGTTAGTCTCTGTGAACTCACACCTTACCACACCTAGTGGATGTCAACTAGTTTGCCAGTAGCTAATTTTGTGTTTGATACTGTCTTTGTGCTCATCTTGTGCGTTGAGGATATATTTGAGTAAATTGTAAGCAGTAGATTTGGCCCAGTTACACTGCACAAGATATATCAGTCCGCCTCACAGAGTAGAACTGAAATCCACTTGAGCTTTCTCAAATTTATTTAGCTGTAGATTATGTGCTTTCAAAAGGAGGAGACATTTCCATGGATGTAATTTGTGCTCAAGAAGGGGGATGTATGTACCCTGAACCTTGTGTGCTGTACATTATACTTATGACATGTAGACAAACCATATGACAACATCTGTAAACTTCAAAGCTAAAACCTGATTATTACCCCATCACATTGCTGCACAGGTATTGCTTCTCCTTCTTGCCATTTGGTGACTCCGTGTGGAATTGCATTGTTGTTTTTGTTAGTGAGAGTTGCCAAACTCCTTCCCTCCAAGAAGCCAGGTCTTGAAGGGTGTACAGAGAGTTTTTATTCTAAAACTAGGCAAGAACTTTTATGCCCATCTTTGCCATTGAATAGTGATCAAAGTCAATGACGTCTTTAAAAATGAAACAAACAAAAAAAGTAAAAAAAAATTCTGTAAAGAATTTTTGGCGAGGAAGCACTGATCTTCATCAGAGCAAAGTGTCACCTTATGTGCAATGAAAGATGAATAGTTTTCATTTGAAGATAGTAAGTATAATGTCTGAATTTAAACTCCAGAAACTGAAAAGAGAAAGATGACTAAGTGAAACTATTTTGGAGATAGACAAACTTTACTGTTACCTAGAGTCAAATGTGAAGTACTGTACAATTTCTTTTTTTGTTTTAGCTTTGTTGGTTTCGAAAACACAAATGATATTTAGTATTCTAAAATCTTGTAAAAATTTTAATCATATAAGATGTCCTCAGTGTCTGTGATTTTCAGTCTCATCTACTTTCCATTGAAAAAGGTGGTGCTATATGGAAGTAGAATTTGATTAGAGCTATTTTATTTCCTGTGAATTTGCTGGAACATTGCTGCAGCTGCTGTTTATGGATATAGAGGATAGAGAATATTTTCATCTTTAGCTGAAGTCTGAAGACCTGAAGATACTGAGCTCCTCTTCTAATTAGGTAAAATATAAATAACACTCTTTTCATTTAGAAATAATATAAATCTGAATTTATTAGTCATCCTTAATTCATACCACTTCCAAACCAAAATGCAAATGGCAGTGCAAACAAGTTCTGTTTTTTGCCATCTTATCTATCACTGCATCCTTATTTTATTTGTTTTCTTATTGCACTTTGAAAGGTGTATTTGGGTAAACACTTTTCCAGTTTCAGAAAGAAGTCATCCTATTCTCCTCTTAGTACTGAAGTGCAACATCTCTCTTTTGGTATGCAGGAAATTAAAAGCTTTTATATGAAGTAGTTTGCCTATTGGAATTCCTCCTGGGTTGAAACCTGACATGCACAACCTTCGTATAATAAAACTCTACTTTGTCTGTTATTCTCTAATGCCAATAGATAAAAGGAAGGAGGAGAATGAAAAGAAAAATCATACAAGAAGAAAAGGAGTGGGACAGAAAAAAATTGATCTGAGTTATTTTCTGAAATGCTGTCAGTGACTTGTCCCACATACAGAAGAGATTATTAATCAATCTGCTCAAAGTAAATGCGTTGTAAGAATCTAGTAATTTACAATTATTGGATATTTCATATACTAAGAAGACAGCAGCATATTCCATGGAAGACAATGAGGATATATTTCAAAATCTTATGCCAAAAATTACTTCCAGTTGTTATTTTAAAGTATGTTTTCCAGCGGTTGCTATTTCTGTGATAGAGCAATTCCTTTTCCTCTAGGGAATTAGAGTGGCTTTCACATACGATAGTGTCTGATTTATTGCTTCTGTGTTTTCCTTAGAAAAATACAGCATAGCTTGTGTAATAGTGGGAACGCGAAATTAGTCTGCTTTTTTTTTTTTTTTTTTTTAAGTTAAAAAAGAAAATTTTAGTTTTGTTGTCATGGAAGGTTTTAAACCCAAAGTTATTAAAGCTAAAATTATGCAGCAGTATGAGTCAAGACAGTACTTGGAGGGCTGAGGTCTCCCCCTCTTGTGGTTGGCAGCATCATCAGAACTATACAAGTGGCTGTATCTATTACAGCTTTTTAGGGATTGAGACATTGTTTTCAGATCATATGTAGTGGAGCCAATGTTGGCAAATGTGGTGATGGAATTCATTAGGCAGTTGGCAAAACTCCATTAATAACGTCATGGAAGATCAGAGTCCAAAACTGCCCTCTGACTTTGCACGCTTCTATTTTAAGATGCCCACTTTAATTATGCTAGACATTATTTTTGAGTTGTATTGAGTATTCTTTTTTGGTTGTTTTTCAGAAATACGGATCACCCATATGTTTGTGTGAGGGTTGCAGCTCCCCTAATGGTGGGAGGGCAGCATATTCTCAGAAAGGAGACTCTTTGAAGAAGGCAAACAAACTGTTCTCTACCAGAACAGCAATTGAACAGCATGTGGGAACCTCATGCAAATACAAATTAACTGCAAATGAGAGGACAGATGGGCCTGGCAGCCTGTCCTTAAAATGCCATTCAGAGGAAAAAAAAGAGCTTAACTTGGAATGCATGTGAATGGGGGTGAGAGATTATTGGAGATTTCATGCCCAATACATGTGTTTTTGCAAAACAAAAAACTTCATGTTGCATTTTTTTTTTTTTTTGGCAACAGATCGTAAATGTTCTTGAACTGCTCCAGGTAGATCTGAATGTAAAGATTTCCCTCTTTCATTTTACTTCATTTTACTTCATCTGAAGAACATAGCAACTAATTGAGAAGAAGTTTACCTTCGAAGAGTCATTGATCAGCTCTGGCTGTTATCTTGTATCTCTGGCATTCAGTCATATGTCTGTACCAGGCATCTATCTACCTGTACAACTCAACGACATAGGAATACTCTATAAAATAACATTTTTTAATCTCATGTTTAACCTTATGTGGTGGATTAGTACCTATCAAGTTGCTCTAGCAATTGCTTTTCTCAACTGAAGAACAGGGGTAGAAAATCTGCTTAGTTGGTGTGCAAAAAAGCAGTGTACTGCAAAAATAAATTTATTAGTGTGTGTGCTGTAATGAAACTAGTAACAGTTTTTAAGTAAGAACACAATTAACTCAATCAAAACCCAAGAAAACAAATAGAAAAAATGCCTACAGCAAAAATATGAAACAAATCAACCAAAAACAAACAAAAAAATCCAACAGATAAGAGAAAGAACAAAAGGAGATGAATACAAACTGACTGCTGAGGTCAGTTCCTGCTGTAAAGCCCACATTAGTTTTGGTAAGAAATAATATATGTTACCATTCTGTATTAATTCATTAATAGTGTCTTCATATCCAGTCTTCCTTAGTGAGGGTCAAAAGACAATTTTCTATATAGGGAAAAAATGCTGTTAAGGTGGAGTAGATGATGGCCTACTAAGTAAAATTATCTGGAGGACAGGTGCCCAAAAGGTGATTTGTCATGGATGGTCAGACTTGCACTGTGTGATGGGAGCACAAAAAATGGTGAAGTGCCACTTTGCATGGAATGCATCAATTAGTACTTCCAGGAGTCATGTTCCTTCCTGACCTCCGAGACACAGAGACTGTTTTGTCTGCAGGGGTAGTCAAGTTAAGCCATGTCCCATTCTCAGAACTCTCATTGTCTTGTTTTATGTTCCTCAAGCAAGGCAAAGTTGCAGGAGATGGCATGGAGTCTCCAGTAGTTGACTGGCAATTCTGCTTGTCTTTCTTAAAATTAATACCGTCTGAGTGGAGGAGAATGAATTGACAGAGACTGGGAGAGATGTGAGCTATTTTTTGTACGGTGTGTACAAAAAGCTTTGAGTGTTATCAGATTAATTCTGATCAGTGCTGGATTCTCCTTTATTTCTCAGATTTGCACCAAACTTTTTGCTCCTATTTGTGTAGCTGCGTAAAGATTGTGCACCATCTGGCTCTTAATAAGGAATAAAACTTCAAATGACACTTGAATGCATAAGGAATTTTTTGAAATCTGACATATTTATGAGAAATTCCCACCACAGAGCTTCAAAGTAGTACCTATTGGCTGCTTAGTGGCTATCAGTGCTTCACATATAGGCTACTTTTAACCAAGCAGCTAATTTTACATGAAGTCAGAGCTTTTCTGTATGCCATAACTGGTACATAAATACTGCATTAGTTAATCCTATCTGAATTGTAAACTAAAGAAGTCACCAGAAAAGAGATAGGAATATTTTCTGAGCTTCTCCTGTCCTGAAGTGGGAGGGCCATTTTGCTGGGCCACTTTGTCATCTTCTTGCTGATTCCTTACAATGTACAGCCTGCACCAAAGTAGATCTATATACTTTACTTCAGGTAAGTCCATATGGGTGGTCCATATTTAAATGTGAGTGAATATATGTAAAGATTTAAAAACTACAGAAGCTCTTCTAAAAGAGAATTTTCTAGATTCTAGATTTTTCTGTGATAAAGCAAGACTAGTCAGACATATTATTTCCCATCCAGATTGTCAAATTATATGGAGATGAGTTCATGTCTAATAAGGACTTAATTAAAAAGGGCTAATGTAATGTACCAAGTTCTGCATATTTCTTTAGGCATAGCTCTGATTACTTATCTTACAGTAAGCATTGCTAAGTTGGTGTCTATTTTTGATTTTGATTGAATCCCTTCATATTAAAAATATATATTTTATATTTTAATTTGTGTAGCAAAGGCACAAACAGCTCATGGAGGGAAAAGCTTTAAAACTTGGAAACAAAAGCAGTTTACACCTCTGGAGTGCTGATGTCTCAAAATAATGTTTTTTGGTTATCAATAAAATGGCAAGATGGAGGAAGTACATTGGTCCCTGACTCAGAATCATCAGTCTTCATGAGTTCATTTTTGCTTTATTCCCTATTATCTACAGTCAATCCTGTCACTGTTCAGAACTGATTGAGTCTCCTGATGATTTGAATTCATTAGTATGTTGATGGTTAGATCAGTTTTGTTCTATTCCTTTATATAGTAGACTCTGGAAAGTGTGTTGAAGCTGCCTAGAAAGAGTTTCATTTCTACGTGACCAGTTCAAATTTAGCCTTAACAACTGTGTTAATGTACCATGGAGTTTCTTATGTGTTCGACTGGAGAAGGAATGAAATAACCTCATTGGTGAAAATGCAGAAGGATAAATGCTGCTTGCAAACAGGTGTCTGTGAATTTTGATAGCTTTACTTCAATTTAAAGACCTTTTTCGGCATCTTCAAGGACCGACAAATTATTTTGCACCTGTTAAATTTCGGCACTGGAATGTTACAAAGAAGCAAGGGGCACTAGCTGAGTGTGCACTGATCCTACAAAAATTTGAGGGGAATGAAGTCTTTAGTTCTCTTAGGCTGCTCAGAAAGTGTAGGTTGTCTATCATGCGATGCTACTTAATGATTTCTCTGGAGGTAGCAAGTATTGACCTGTGATGGGCGGATTGTACATGCTACCTGGCTGTTCTGTCTGAGGACATTGTGCAAAGTTAAAGGGTTGGGACAATAAATTTCGTGGATGTATGCAGGTAAAGTTTCTCTAGAAAACTTAACTGAATGAGGATTTTTCTGCTAGGGAAAGTGTAGTTTTTCAAGTAAGAGTTATCCAAATCACATATCCTGGAAAAAGGTTGCCTTTTACAATAGGACCTCTCTGGTATTGTTAGACCTTGACACGATCATCTTGGTACATTTTCTAGAGTTCCTCACCTTCCAGATTCATATAATTAGATAATAACCTAAGATTTAATATTTTTGAAAGTATATGGCTAAGTTTTTGGAGGTATCGTGGAGATGCTGTAAATCTAATCTAGGCTAAGTCCTGAAAGTTCAGAAGCAAAACATAGCAATCCTCACATGGTAGTTTAAATAATGTGTTTCAAGGCTGTCAGACTGCCGGGCTTGTCAGGCAAGTTTGAGGCACAGGATGGCAAGACACCTGAGCCCCAAATGCAGCAGAGGATCAGTGATTAAGTCTTGAGGATGAGTCAGGGATACAATGTAGGGGTTCACATCGGAGAAAAAAAAGGAACATGAGGAGCCAGAGCAGTTGTCATATTCATGGCCATTTATGTACCTGTCTTCCCCCAGAACAGTGGAGAAATAGGTGGCTCCCTCCAGAAGAAAGGCAGAACATGCAGAAAGCATTGTTTTAGATCCTCCCAGACCTGATGTGTGTATAGAAAGCTTCTGTCTTTTATTACAATTCTATTTGCTGTTTGTTTTTCACACTGAAATACACTATCAAAAAATTCAGTTATTACAGGAAAAGCCATCTCACATGCTCTTTGATTCAGTCCCATAGGATGGTTTCAACACACATCTAGTAAGAGGTGATTAGTCATTGACCATAGCTTTTTTTGTGTGAAGGATGTGACTGATAGGGCAGGAAAGAAAGGCAGTCTCTCACATTTTCCTTCCACTCTCTTCTGGCAGCCATAAGCTTCCCCCCTCATCTTCTGCTCCAACTCTTAGCAGAAATCATCCTTCTTGCATTTCAGCCAAAAATGTAAGCACTGCTCACCGTCCTGTGTTCTTCCATTTGTGACACTTGGGGTTTTTTGTTTCGCTGAAGTGACAGTTGCAATTAGGAGCAATGTAGGTCACTTGAGGTCTTGCTCTGTGGTCACTCTTGGTTTCATCAGTCTCTCATCTAACAAAAGTCTTGAGACATGTCTTGTTCATATTCTCACGTTGTACTAAAATATTTTTAAGCATTAGGTAGAGAATTGCTCTGATTACTGATAGATCTGACTTGATATTTAGGTTGAGGAATAGAAACAAAATATGTAGAATCTGAACTACCAAGAATGTATTCACTTACTTGTTCAATAAACATGTCTGATTCTTCCCCAGATCCCTACAGTTCAACACTGGGGACTCGCAAAGCAGTGTCCTGCAGTAACTTCAAATGGCAAAATTTTGTTTGCCGTTGGTAGGTGAAATCCTAAAAATCCATTTGAATATGCAGTAGAAGGCTAGATTGTCTTAATGGGAAAGACTTTTCTAAAAAATATGCCTTTGCTGTAATGACGATTCATTTAGTATCCTGGGTTCTGAACTGCCCTTCACTAATGTCCCAATAGTTCATGGTCTTTCAAATGACGTTTTAAAAATGTGAAGTTGAAACTATGTTACCTTTCTGAACTAAGAAACTCAGGGGGTGATGAGTTAGATGGAGTGACGACAGCGGACTTCGGGTAACTGGAGCAGTGGACACTACTGGCAAGAGTTTGTTCCAGCTTTCTGTACTTATTAGCGCTGAATCAGTCGTCTTCTCCATGTATGAACATGTTTATTAATTCGATACTCTTTTTCAAACATGTTTGTATTTCACTCAATTCCAGTATTAGGTTTTAGCTTTATACTTGTCAAATGGCACCAAAATTTATATAACTGATGGAACTCCATGTACTGTCAAATTAAAATGTTAGGAATTTATGATAAGTAATGCTTGCCACTGTGCTACATTGAATGAATTTCAAAGAATATTTTCAGCAAATGATATCTCCCATTAGTTTTTAGTATCAGAGTTTAAATGTCATGATTTAGATAAGCATGGTTTTAGTCTTCATTCAAGTGGAGTTTTACTTTAATAAAAATGGTCTGACTTGTAGAAGCACTTAGATATAGTCAGTTTCCTCTTCATATGACGTCTGAAGTGATTTAGCCAAGTGCATTTTTCATTTTAACAATAGTGGATAGGGAAGCGAGTGAGGTTATTTGTCTTGTAAAAAATTGAGAATATTGTCTTTTAAATATCTTGTAGTTTTATGAAGAAGACTTTTGTCTAATCAGGTCACATCCCTTTTTCAGAAGAACTGAATGAACTTTACATAGTCAAAAGTTTTGAAGTAAGAAGGAGAATCATGTGTGCAGTGTACTCCACTCTTACATTTTTGAAAACAATTTATCCTATTTTTAAATGTTTATTTTGTCTTCATTCTATATGATGAGGACGTTTGTGTTAAAAATAAATATTTTTCCTAGTGGACATTAGCAATCAGAGTCCACACAAAGATGCTGTCCTTTTTTGAGTTGCAAACATATCTTTTATAGAAAACCAAAGGTATTTATCTTACAACTGTTTTTCAGAAATCTTCTACTACGTCTTAGAAAACAATCCTATTCTTCTCTAAAAGCACAATACCTCTCCAAATGTCTTAACTTTATTTCTATTAACAAATTGATCTCTACTCTCAAAAAGCTACTCACAGACAGCGAACTACATTGATTGGTACTAAATTGGTAATCTGAATGCAATTGACAAGCTGGAATGATGTGGAAAATTGCAGAGGGAGAAAGGACAGTGTTATACTTGACAGGTTCCAGTCTCTACCTTAGATAGCAAACATATCAAACACCTGTTCAATAAGAACAGGTAAGAAAGAGGAAGAATCTTTCTTAGCAAAGCAGGGCTGATGCAAATAGTCCCTTGCCTTGGAGCTCTCCTACTAGGTTTGAATAAGACCTAATATCCAGGGTTGTGCAGAACAAGAAGAATGAAGAAGATTCCTTCTACTACAGCAATAAAAAAAGGAGAAAAACCTCAAGAGGGAAAACAGATATTTATTAACATTGTCTCTTACACCAGCTGTACATATTTTAATTTCTTTCCTTCACAATCCAGATGACGTCTCTCCAAGTAATGCAACAGGTATCCTTCTCCAGTACAAGTGGACTATACAGCTGTGAATCCTTCTGTGCTTTAAAAGTTCCTTTTGGAGAGCAGAGGAACAGGTGCCTATGATGTTAAGGGTAATTGAGATTTGTCCTATCTTAAGATGGACCATGATTAATTTACAACTGGTATCATATGGCTCAGTTGTTGTGGCAGAGGCAGACAACATTTTCACACTTGTTATCTATGACCTTTGAGTAATCTATCCGAAGGTAGTTTCAGAGAACGGAGATTGTTGGCACATATCACTGTGTGCTGGCCCAGTAATACCCACAGAAGGAAATATATAGTGAAGGTAGTATTAGCTAGGCCACAGAAAAATATCTTTATAAAATAACTGTAGTGTTTAGCCAAACTCTTTCAAAATATATTTTGAACCATGCAAGCAGAGTTTAGATGGCAATGGCTAGAACTTCTGAGTACTGTCTTTGTGGGTTTTTTTGCCCAGAAGAAGACCCTGAAAACCATGAAAATATTCATCAGTGGCATGACAACTCAAATTATTACAAATTCACATTTCCCTGTTTTTTCCTGTTGTGTGGTATGGCTTTTAGGTGAGAATGGTATTTCACATTGTCAGTCTCTGGAGATGATATTCAAATGATTTCATGGATGACACACTGATCAGGAGGGAATTCTGAACTTCTAAATAACATCTTCTAGAAGTTTCAAGTCACAAGAGCTGCACTTTGGATAAGCCATCTGGCTTTTCATATCTCCTGTATAGGTAGAGATGTAACTATTAATTTGATAAGAAGAACTAACTTAAGCATCTTAAAAAAAGAATAATACTGACTGAAAAAAGATTGGTTTGTTCCTTTACATAAAAAAATAAATTTAAATATGCAAGGGCGGTATAATAACCGTGTAAAGTAACACATGGTCTTTAAATGTCTGAAGAAATTCTTTTAATACTGGCGACTTAGCATATACAGCTGATGGCATTTTATAATAAAAAAAACAGATGATGCTCTTTGTCTGACTAGTTTTATTTATTAAGTAAATTCCTGTCATGTTCTTGTATGTTGGCATATTTGGAATTTGTAAGGATTATACACAGAGAAAACGAGAAAACAACCAGCTGTAATTTCAATGTGACCTTAACTTGACTTGTGCTAGTAAAATGGTGGTAAAATTGATTGAGAGGAAGGGCAAGAAGGAGGACTATGGAAACTATGTCCAAATGATTTACTGCTATGTATGTTGTAAACATCTCCAGAAACCATGCTTTCATTTACCTATAAATTGAAGTGTATTCTTCAGTTCCAGACACCGTAGATACTCCATGGAAATCATAGAGGAATGTGGAAGGCAATGAGAATCTGGTAGGTAGGTGTCTTGCTTGAGCTTTAGATCACTTTCCCATATACTTGTCTCATTTCAGACAATTTGACTTCTCTCAGTCAGGGCTACAATAACTTTCAAGGGAATGGCACTTACCACTCTCTCAAAACTGGAATGTTTTTGAATCTTTCAAGTGAGTAAATAAAAAACCTCAAGGAATTCAAAACTGATAATCAGTTTAAGAAAAATATGACTTTGCCTTGTTTGATTGAAGTTACAAATGTGCGTGCACAAGAGTTACTTATTTTTCTTTTCCCAGAGATATTGTCATGATCAATACACTGAAGATGATTCATCAAATTACAGAGTCTGTGCGTAGATCATCTTTGGGCACCTACAGTACTGCAAAGTTTGTGTAGTCAGAAAAGTCATAAGCCCTAACTTTTTGCTATCACTACCATCCTTACTCAGTAATGATGGAGCACAAATAGGAACATTTCTCAAAATCTCATGTCTTTGATAATATAAACAGCAAGTTTTCAGATGAAAAATCCAGCAATTTTCCTATCCCTTCATATGCTGAGATAATAGTAGCTACTAGTTGGAAACAGAAATTAGTGTCACAATATACTCATATACAAAAATAAGCGTCTTTTCTTGAGAAGTTTATATTTCCTTTTTTCAGTATGGGGAGCATTTTACAAAATGTAGTGTGTTTTAGAATGTAAGAAACTTTTCTGAGTCTCTTGTAGCTGTAAACTGACATGTTGAGTTTGTCATTCAGAACAAATTAATGGGAACTGAAATAAACTAATCAAGCAAATAATATCTGTTCCATATCTTAAACATATTTACTTGCGGAATTTTGTCACTGCAACTTAGGAATGGTAACCTAAAGGCTGTTTAACAGTTTCTGTAAAGATCTGACCTTGCGAATACTTCCTGTCTTTTATTACAGCCCATATTTTCATAGATTATCACTGATCTGAGATTTTGAAATATGCTCATGTTGAGTTTTTGGAATATGAATATTCCTGAGCACTGAAAATCTGAGACCTAGACTGAATTTGCAGGGAATGATTTTTCCTGAGCAGGGACAGGAATTACTTAAAACTTGTATTCCACAGAGTTTTTTATGTGTCTTTATGTAATTTTATTAGAAATCTAATAATATTGCTGGAAAACCTAAATGGATTAGTATCAACAGGCTAATAAGAATTGTAAATATGTTAAAAAGTGAAATAGATTTTATTTTTTCCAGTGCCCATTAGGGAATAAGAAATTCAAGGTAAGCTGTCTCACAAAATAGCACATGAAACTAGTTGGTACATTGTGCTTACTGCAGGTTGTGTTTCATACTATACTCTTATTTGAAGTATTACACAAGTGGTTCATCTTTTTCAATATTGTCTCTATATTTTACCTAGCTATATATAGAAATTTCCTCTATGTAGTTATATCCCAGCCTCTAGCACACACAGAGGAAAAGTATGATATTTAGGAGATCTTTCCCATAGCTATTTCAGGCAGCCAGCCCATTTACAGGGGCTTTGGGGAGTTTAGAATTGCTGAAGCTGTTGTAACCTAAGTGGAAACCAAGCAGTCACATAGTCTAATTAAATTAAAACTAGCACTAAAAAAGGGGGAAAGAAAAAGGAATAAAAAATGGGAGAAGAAGAAAGTGAATATGCTGTTCTGTCATCTTGCACCTCATTTGCAGCACTTTCAGCTCTCACAATGTTCAGGATGTCCATTACAGAGTGCAAGACATGCCCAAAGTACACTGCCCAATATGGACGGATGTTCTGTGCTCACTTTTGCACTGATGTGGGCCCCTGTGTGTGAGGAGTTGTGTCCTGAGGTGCCACAGCACAACTGAGCTTTAAACTCACATGAGCTTTAGGCTGAAAAATGAGCTTTAGGCTGAAAAATGAGCTTTGATTTTTCTTTTTAAATAGGCCTAGTGAAGGAATTAATACAACTTTTTTTTCAACAGTATTACAATGGAAAGTGACAAGTCTCTCAGTGAGATCTAACAAAGATTTTGTGAAGCAGAATCAAGTCTAACTGCTTCATGATGGGAGACCTCAACTAAACCTAGCAATCTTGAGTGGATTAGTGGGTTCATATTGACCAGTGTCAGTCAGAGCCGAGAGGGTATAAAACCTAACAACAGGCTTATTAGGATGCTGAAAGACTTTATGGAGCTTTGCATAGGAGTGGGAGTGCTAAACCTAGTATTGAGACCTAAAATATAAATGAGATTATTACTTGCCAACTACTTTAGATCCTCCTATAGTTGTTGCTCTCCACTCTCTGTCCTAACCTGCTGTGTATTGTTGCTAGATACTCTTAAGTGCTTGTTGTATTTCACTCAGTGGGGAATTGTGGACATGATAATTTCAGAACAGTGGAAGTGGCTAATAGAACTGTAATTTTAAAATGAGCCCTGCTTTTTCTAGCTTATTATTTTATTTCAGAAACTCTTCCTTTGGGATAAAAATCTGTTGAGTCAGGAAGGGATGGGGACAAGAGATGCAGGTTTAGATACTAATGAGTATCTTCAAGGGATATCAGCTACCAAAGAAATAATTCCCTCCCTAATTCATGGTTTACCAAGATATCCTGCCTGTCGTTTTTCTTTTGCTGGAATGAGGTGCATAGCTGCAAAAAATGAGACTTAATATGTATTATGGAGAGATGCCACTGACAATAATCATGTGAAACAATGAAAGTAATGCCTGCTAGAAGTGTCTCTTTTTTTAATTATTGCAGATCCTTAGAAATTCTCTGTTACATGAGTTTAACACTTAAAGATGGGTAGCTTTAAGAGCTGAGAAAATTATAAGTACATACCAAAATGCTGTAGATCTCCTCCTGCATTTACTGTTATGAAGAACCATGGTTAAATCAATAGGAATAAGAAGCAGCCAGCTAGATATGAAAAAAACTCCAAATGTTAAAAAAGATGCTGTTCCTCTCATTGTAGACAAGAGGAGGCCAGGCAGCAGTTGAAAAGAGAAAGCACTTAAAAGGAGATCATCCAACAGGAGAGTAGTTTCTGGAACAGTTACAAGAAATCAGAACAAAAGATGTAGGTTTATATTAAAAAAAAAAAGGAAAACCACAACCCAAATTACTTCCACTGTCATTTGGAAAGTGAATTGATATTTTGGAAGCACTGAAAAGGACTGCTTACCTTGGGAGAGTTTTTAACTTTGATTTGATATTGCTGGTAACCAGCTAAAACATGATTGTAAATACCTGTTTGTGGAACACACACTTCTGCAGACTAGCTTGAGTGGGGTCCCACTGGTGACAATTTGTGTGTATCTTGTATTTTGGTTGTATTGAAACTTCTGTGCTAGCAGCTCTCCTTGTATAACTGGAGGAAGGCACAGCTGTTGTAATTTGTAAATATGGCTGAAGCTTCCTGGCATTTCTTTGTAAAGTGTAGACAGGTTGGTTTTGATTGTGAAAGACTCAAGCACTTTGCAGATAGATTAAACACTGAGCCAAGAAAACACTGTACGGCATTTGACTGCAATCCCAGGTGAATGCTGGAGGGCTTAGAGGGATAGCCACAAGACAGACACAAGTCAATGGGAAAGACTCTGACCTGAAAAGATCGACAGCAGGTGCTATATATGGATGCACGCTAGTGCAGGAAACTATCTTAATAATTAATGATGACCATAAAGCACAATGTGGCCCTTTTGCAGCACAGAAAAAAAAATTATAAAGGCTCTGCAGCAGAATATTGATTGACTTTTTTGAGGTATAGTTTGGGCTTTGTCCTTTGAGAAGTATTTATGTGGATGTATTTAAAAACAGTTCTGTTAGTACTTTTTTACCATAGAACTTATAAATTATACAGCTTTCAACCCCATTAAAATACAGTATTTCGAGACAACATGGATTTAAAACAAAGTTGGAGGAGAAAAAGTTGCAAAGATCTCAGAAAACTGTTGTTTGCTGAAACTGCCAGATAGTGTAGGGTCATTGCATAACTGTGCCCCTGACCATAATTGTATTGTCTGTGTGCCCTTTCCTTGTTCCCCTGGCCTTGTGCTGTTAACTGAAAAAAACATTTTTGAATTTTGGATAAAAAATTTCTGCCAAGTCCTGTTTTTTTTTCCTCTGTTATTTGCAAACATACTTCTTAGTAGCTGTCAATATATATTCTTTCTTTCTTTCTAGGCAGTCTAGAAATTAACTTTGGAGTCCCTGAATAGTGTGTGTAGATCATTATCTATACAAGTCCTATTTAGTTTAATTGAGCCCCATTTAAACTTAAATATGTAATTTTGAATACTGTTTTTCAGAACTGTCCTCAGAGTATCTTGGGGAGGATTCCATGCTTGAAAAAAATCAGTTCAGTGTTCCTAAACCCCTGCCTATGGGAAGTTAACATGGCCTTTAACCATTTTCCAGGGCATTTTTCCCACTTCTTTTTATACAGTTTTGAGAAGCTCATCTCTTTAAAGGCATCTCAGCACTCATAATGATGAAGTTGAGTAATACTCTGGTTGGTCTGCTTCAGACTGGAGCAGACTTACAACACGGTCTGCTTCAAGAAGCCAGCTGGTTTTGCATTCTCTTCAAACAAAGAGAGAGAATAAATGTTGTTCTGCTAAGAACTGTGTGCACTATAGTCTCCACTGTGTACACAGTTTGTAAAGACATTCATGAGCTAACGTTACCCTAAGCAAGCCCTGGTTCTGCCAGAATACCAGTGACTGTTGGCTGCAGATTCCTAAGAAGGGGAGGCTATGAGTTAATACTTTGCTGATCTCTGTAATAGTGACCACATCTCACTAAGGTCCTTGGAGTGGAACTTGGGATTGTCCCCTGGAGCTGCTGTCAGAGCTGTGACTGCAACGAGATGTCATTCACAGTTTGTGCTGTGGGTTTAGATGAAGCTTCAGGATATAAGTACAGAGGTATCGTCCACCCTTGCTGAAACCTGCAGTGCTTGTTTCTTCAAACAGGTGAATACAGCCAGTCTTATCTCTCTTTTCCAGAAGAGAAGTAAACAGTTTGTAAGAGGAGTATGTTATGCCATGACAGAAAGAAAATGAAAAGATAAAAGAACTGGGTGAAATCTCATCTGTTCTGTGGAGGGCACCAGAGGCGTTTCTTCTAGTGAGGCAACTGTTTCACAAGGATTTTGCTGTGAACCTTTTGGAATGTAGCATGGTGCCCCATTCCTTCCCACTTTTGCCTGGCCTTTCTTTGCATGGAAAAACCCCCATAAGATAAAGAATAGAATAGGGTCAATATGTGGTCAGCCCTAGTCCCAGCATGAGACAACCAAGGCATGTGAGCGGCCCCTAAAAACTGAGGAGCATACCTTTGTCTAGTAATATAGACTAGCTTAGGTTTCCTTTGTCATTGATGTTGAGAAACAGATAGGTTTGACGAGGTTGTGTGAACTACTCTTTTGAAGGTACCTGTCTCTTTTACTGAATATAAAAGGAGTTTGGACAGCTGAACTCGCATTCTGGGTACCAAAGTTAGGTAGGATGATCTGAGGTCAGAGGGTCCTTCAGTACGGCCTGAGCAAGTGCTCTCTCCTTTGACAGTTTCAGGAATCTGAACTCTTTAAGTGATGCAGAAAGGTCCCATCATGTGTGAGATTGGGATGAATGGTTCACTCATTAGTTTTTGAACAGAAGGGAAAAAGGAAAACAGATGCAGTCCTCACTGAAATTGCATATAAACTGTATTTTCTAGTGACTAAGTAAATAAATGCTCTTCTAACTTGTTGGTGGTGTGGTGCTATGCAGTCTTTTGGATGTAAAGTTTTAGCCAGAGGGGACAGGAAATTAATCAATTCTAGCATGTGAGTGTCAGTAATTGTTTTTCCTAATATGAATTTGAAATGAAATGCACTGCAAAGAATGTTTCAGTTATGGGAAAGATCAATCCACTCCTGAGGCCCCTATCCTTGTTAATAAGTTGCTTCCTTGCAAATAGCAATGCAATGATCCTTAAAAATTCCAGAAGTTCGTGTTTTAAAAACATTGATGCTGCTCCAGGCAAGGTGATTGCAGCCATTAGTTCCTCTTTATGTCAAAGGAGGATCAGGCATCAAAACCACAGAGGATTCCTAAACTGTCTCACCAATGCCTTAGAAACAGAAAGTCCTTATTGCATTCACAAGAGGAAAACCACTAAAGTGGGAAACTTCCCCTCCACTAGTCTTTCTTATGAACTGGGAAAATCAAAGCAATTAAAAGTGAGAAATATTGCCTAGTTGTCTTATTTTTTTGAAGTGTTTTACACTCTGCATGTTTGATTCATGATTTGTATATTCTCCCTGGTAGCCATGAAGAGAGAGCTGAGGGACTGCTACACTGTGATGATGCAACTTTATGGTTTCTTTTTTAGTCGTCTGATGCTTTATGTCTTGTCAAAGATGTTTATGGAATGGATGTGTAGTCTTTCAGAAGCAGAGCCAACTTATTCAAACCAAATAGATGAGCTGTTTGTACAAACCATAATTATTAAATAGTAATTGCATTACCTTAAGCTTTAATAATGTCTAAAATAAAAATTATCAGGAAAACGACTGCCAACAAAAATGACTTCTCATATAGCTAAATAGTCTTTAATGTTGGAGCTGCAATAGAGAAAGCAATATCCCCAGCTGATCCACACTTAAGGAGTAAAAAAATTCACATCTGATTTTCTGCTAATTTGCCCTAGTTTATTTAAGCTAACACAATGGAAAAGATCACTTGGGCAACTTCAGGACCTGTCATCTCTGTTAACAGTTTTAAAGCAACTCTTGAGAGAAAACCTCATCAGGGAACTGGAAGAGAATTGAAGTGAGCATGAAATACAACATGAGTTTCTCAGAGAAGTGAATTGCTCACTAGTCTTGATGTTTGTCTAAGAACAGACATTACCATGTAGTAAAATTACTAAAGCTGGAGAAGTTGGTCAGGAACAAAAATTCTTCCTTTGTAAAGAAGAATTTGTTTCAGAGCAACTCCAGTTCAATGAACTTCTGATGAATTTAGAGGGGAATTCTGGATAGCTCTGATGTTCTTGTTGGATCTGACTGGATCTTGAAGAATGAATAACTGGAGTTTCCCAGCCCTGTGGCTCTGGGAGCACTTTGTGTGGCAGAAGAATGCAGGAGCAGAAGATCCCATACACATGTGTTGCTGGTGGTGATGAACTGTCTGCCAAATGTTGTATTTGCTATTTAACATTGCTGGACTTAACAGATTTTATGTATTTGCTTCCAGACTGCAGTGAGAGACTAGGCTGATGAGGATATACCTCTATCGCCTGTTCTGTATCGCTCTTCTTCTCCCTGTCTCTCTATAGACTTTGAAGTAGTCTTCTGCTTGTTGAAGGTAGTATCTTTCTTTTTTGTCCTTTCAGCTTCTTTTTCAGTTGCTTAATGACCTCCCTTTCCTCTTCTTTGGACCCTTCTCTTGACTACTGGATGTTGGTGATAGGGGTTATACCGGGCTGGAGAAAATGTCAAGAGCCATGGGGTAGGGGAGGAGGCAGATGGCTGTGGCAGTCAAAGCAGATGCAGGGGCTTCTCCTGTGCGACAGGGACCTCGTGTCATGTTCTTTTCGTCCAAAGATGATCCAAAGTTCTTAGGTATTAAGCATCTTAGAGTAAACTTTGGCAAAGGTTTCTGTATCCTTACTTACAATAGGTTTTCATTCCTTATCTCAAGTTTATGCAGGAATGAGTGAAGACAGTGCCAAGTATATTTAGTTTTCAAATAAACCGATAAAGTAGAGCTGTGCTTAGGACTTGATTAAAGAGGGCATGTCATCTGAACTGAGCATGTGTGTTAGTAGAGATGACAAACTGTTACTTGGGACTTCGGTCAGAGTTATTGATGCCAGGCTGAGCAGATGTATTGATGAGGAAAATTCCCTCTCAATAAATATGTAAATGTGTGTGTGTGTAGTTGAAGAAGATGGGCAGAGATAGCCTCTGAGCTAATAGATGGTTGATTTTTACAGGTAACAATTTCAACATTTTCCTTTTGGCTACCATGCTAGAGGCGTGTATGCTCTGACCTTTACCTGATCTGACTTTATGACTGTGCATCTCCCACTGGTGTTAGTGAGAAGAAACACTGTTAATGGCCTCTGTCAGTGTGTTTGCAGTGAAGAGACAGCCAAGCTAGCTGTAATTAAGATAGACTAGCAGCAGCAATCTAGCTGTGGTCAAAAAAGAATCTCCATGCCTTTTGTGGGAATAGTGCTTCCACCAGGCTGTCCTGCTGTTTTAGAAAAGGCTTTTTGGCTTTGCTCCACAATGCTTCCTATCTTGTGATCCAAAGATGGTCCTTGAGACATAGTCTGTGGTCCCTAAAATGGCTGGCATTGCTTTCTTTTCCTAACATAACTGTTCATGCATTTAAAAAGCAGTGTTAAAAAAAACCCCAGAAGAATGAATGAACACTTATTGTTTGTTCTAATTTTTACTTGGCTTATAACGGAACAATTGCAACAATACAACGAGTTCTGGTGGCACAGGATGGGCCGTGATTTCTCAGGTTAAAGGAGTATGAGAAACTGTTCAGCTTCATGCTGTTCTGTTACAAATGGCTTGTATCATCTATTCTCCCTGAAGGAAAATGTATTTCGAAGCTTACCCGTGAGAGAGGAAGAGCAACAGCATAGTGGGAAAGACTTCTTTATACAGTTTATAACAAGGAAAGGCACTACTTGGAAAACTTTTCAGATTCTATTTTTGGGCTAAGGACCGTACTAAGGCCACATCTAAATGTAGAGTGGCAGGTTGGAGAAGGAACAATGACACTTCATGAACCATTTCTCGCTGTCCTTAGTCCTCTTATCATTCTCCACTGAGCTGTCACCTCCTGCGGCATTGAACTATCATTTCCAAGACTTTTGATTTGGTGTAAGGGTAGCCATTCCTTTGAAGGAGAGTAGGATTTATGCCAATAGTTCAGGCAGGACCATAGAAAACTGCTGCCTGCCGCAATCTAATTTGCTGCCAGGGCTTTTTCCCCTAGCTATTTTTTAATGGGGTGTGTGATTAGTGGGGAAAAAAAAGTTGACTTACATTTACAGATTACATCATCTCTGCTGAATATCAGGAATCCCCTAGGCTCTGGCACTGCTCTCAGTAAAATAGTAGGCTTTTCTGAATGGCTTGCATTTCTCCTGCCATTAATTCTCCTTTGACTTTTTCTGCTTGTCTGTTTTACCCTTGCTCATCTAGGAAATGAAACTAACCTTATTTACCTCCCTCAGGTCTTTTTGTTTTTTGATTTTCCCTGTGATTACTCATCTGTGTCAAGAGAAAACTGAAGCAGGTTTACAGCATTGCTAGAGCAAAGGTTGTTTATGTGGAAAAGAAAGATCTAGCTTCCAGATTCATTGGCAGAATTATGGAAATTTGCCTGTTGAGGAGGTTACTTTCGAGGCTTTTTGTCATATTGCTCTCTGCACCTTCTCTTAGCTTTAACCTAAGTATGTCTTCTGGTGCTATATCATGTGAGTTAGGGCAGCTCATAGCAAAATATGTCACACATTAAATCCCAAACACAGTGATATTTGGGCACACTTGCACAGATCCTGCAAAAGTGTAAGAGTTCTAAGCTGCTTAGTGTTTTTGAGACAGTAAATGGCATTTCTATTTATTGTTTATCCATTTTCAAATTTTAAAGGCAGAGAACTTTTCTTCTCAATGTAAACTTTAAGTAATGAACTCTGTGAGACTGAAATATTAGATTTTCCATGGTGAATTAGACTATTTTGCCACTGTCTGTAGTATCCTAACACTGTCTATGGTAGCTGAAAGGTAGTGCAGAAAAGAAGGAATATGACTTCTTTTAGAGTAACTCGTTAAAGTAATTTTATGGTGACCTGCACAAAATTATCTTGCTTCATGTCTGAGGCTTCCAGATGTTGTAATAATAAGTTTTTAAGGATAATATGATTTTTATTCCTAAAATTCAAATATATAAAAACGTTCCTCTTTATCCCCATCCATGCCATTAATATTAATCTCAGTCTGGACTTCCTGTTGTAATATTACTCTCTTGTCATGGGTTAGCTGAGGCTGGGAAAACTTTTCCTACTTAACTCAGTTTTAAATAAAAAGATATTTTTCTTCCCCACTCTCTCCCTGCCCCTGCCCCTCCCCTCCCCCACCCTGTTCCCCCTTGTTTCATGTCTGTTTTCTTTGGGGAAGGTGAGGGTTAGGGGGGAGGGGTTCAAGGAAATCATGATCTTCTGGTGCACGCTGCCCCCCAGGACTGCAAGGACAGCCAGGAATGCCTGAGAATGCTTGGGGGACTGGGATTACCTGTAAAGGAGGGTTTTCTGTGGCGCCTGGTCCTGGCGCAGCATCTCCCTGGATTCTGCATGTCCGTCGCTGCAGGGTTTTCTTGAGCATGGCGGACGGGTTGCTGTGGCTCTCGGTGGCAGTGCTGGTTCCAGGCGGGTGGCCATGGCTGGGGTGGCGGGCTGTTGTCCAGGGGGCCCCCGGCACTCTAGGTGCCAGCTCAGTTCTCAGCAGTGTCCTGGTTCGCCGCCTGGCTGCGAGGTGGCAGGGCGAACGTGGCACTGAATGGGGATGCAAGGAACTCACACCGGCGGAGGGCAAGCCCGCTACGGTTCATTGGTCGGTGGCCCTTTGGCAGTCACGCAGTGGCATTCCCTGCGCCGCCCACGCTTGTGCAGCTGTGGGCAGCAGCCTCAGTGGCAGGGTGGCAGCATGTGGCTGCGCCATGTTGGTTTTGGTGCAGAGTGGTGGAGAGNGGAGTGAACAATGTGTCCTTGTTCTAATGGCCTTCAGCAGGAGGGGCTCATTAGAGCTCACCATATCTTACATTACACTACTAACATATCTAAACACTACAACATGAATCCTATTCATTTAATCAAAGCATAACTCTAAAACTGCCTACAACATGGACTCCACTCATTAGCGAAAGCAAAATTCTATCAGCATTACATTTCACATGGGTGCTCTGGAAGCCGTCTCAGTTCTCATCAGTGGCCCGGTTCGCCACCTGGCTGCAAGGATGGCAGCGGTGAGCGCGGCACTGTGAGAGGGGCGGTGGCGGTGGGATCCCAGCTGGTCCGGTTGGGGTCCTGGCCCAGCTGAGCTAGGCCGCATGGCACCTCCGGCTGTGGTGGCAAGCGGCACCAGGGGAGCAGGTGTGGCAGGGGCCGGACCAGTGGTCACACGGTGGGCGTTCCCTGCGCCAGTGGGGCAGTGATGGCGAGTGTGCTTGCTCCTGTCTGTCGACTGGTGTATTGCAGGCACCTGCAGACCCTTGCCCAAGGACGGCATGTGGAGCAGTGCTGCGATTGTGGTGCAGTGGTGGAAGTGGTGGGGCAAGCGCAGCGCCAGGCGGGGTGCGCGGAAGGCACGCAGGCAGTAGTGGCAGGCAAGCCTGCTCCAGTCCGTCGGTTGGTGAGCCACTGGTGGTGGCGCAGCAGCGTTCACTGCACCGCCCACGCTGGTGCAGCTATGAGTAGCAGCTCTAGCAGCGGGGTGGCGGCACGTGGCTGTGCCATGTTGGCTTCAGTACAGGGTGGTGGAGAGGGCCGGGCTGAGCTCTGCGGCGGTTTTTTGATAAATTTTTCTCTGCGCAGCAAAGGCGTGGCTGGACCACCTGGACAGGGGGATTGGTGTGGGTGGTATTGGCAGTGGGGGCCATGCTTGGTGGCTGCCGTAGCAACAGCGTGGTGACGGTTGCCGTGTTTTTTGGCTGGCGGGGCCCAGANACAGGGTGGTGGAGAGGGCCGGGCTGAGCTCTGCGGCGGTTTTTTGATAAATTTTTCTCTGCGCAGCAAAGGCGTGGCTGGACCACCTGGACAGGGGGATTGGTGTGGGTGGTATTGGCAGTGGGGGCCATGCTTGGTGGCTGCCGTAGCAACAGCGTGGTGACGGTTGCCGTGTTTTTTGGCTGGCGGGGCCCAGAGGCGGAATTGGGGTGGTGCTAGGGGCAGGACGGCACCAGAAAGACCAATGGGAATTCACCAAGGAACGAGACCGCCCCTTTTTGGGGTGGACTGTGGGAGGTGCAGAAGGTAGGGATTCTGAGAGAGTCGGAGGACTATATAATCAGAGAATTCCCCAGTTTCTCTCTCTTTTGTGCCTGGGAGTTCATCAGAGAAGAGACTGGTCTCAGTGCCCGGATTTCCAGTGTCCGCCATCTTGGAAATCACCACGTGCTCTGCTGGTCGTCCCTTCGCTCCAGTGGCATGTTTCCAGAGGCTAGCTAGCTAGCTGCATGCTACAGGCGCACACCTTCCATCCATCATCGCTGCTGCCCCCATGGCCATCAGCGCCCCCTGCCATCTACCTCAAATCAACTGCATCTTCGGACATTGAAATGGGGGAAAAGTTTCTCTGTTTGTTTTGTTTATTGCCTGGTGGGGGTTGGGATTAATGTGTATATCTAGTGGGTCATTTTGGGTTTTTGGGAAGTGGTTGTTGGGTTTTCTTCTGTGAGTTTTTGGTATTTTAATTTTTTTTAAGTGAATTCTTCCTACCTCATATAATAAATTTTTATTTCTTTAATACATCAGTATCCATAATTTATTAACCAATAATTTGTCCACCAAACCTGGGCCCTGTCTACATCTTTAGGTAGATGTTATGAGAAAGTGAAAGCATGGAAATGGTACTAGGCTTATTGATTTCTACCTGCATTTAGCACACAACTAGGTCACTCACAATGCAGAAATCAGACTATTTGAGATTGTACACATTACCTGATAACTGACATGTATCCTTTACAATGCTAAAATTGCTAAAATTGCATTAAGGCAGCTCAAGTTTTATAGGTCTTGCTAACAGCCCCTGCCTTTTCTGTGTTCAGGCCTTCTATTCTCTCCCTGAATTGCCAGTAGTAGGAAGGAGCTGTCGAAAAAGTCCTGCAAAACCTGATGGCACAATGTGGGATCTAGGGCATATAAAACCACAGGTATATGGTTTTTCCTGGGTTTTTTTGCCTTTTTTTCCCTGCATATTCTTCAAGAGGAGGTTCAGTGCATTTCCTCTGCACAATCTTGTTAGTTTTAAAAGTCCAGAGAGGGAGATTTTGTTCAAGATCCTTGCTGTGACAAAGTCATGGGTGGCCAGCAGTACTGTGTTCAAAGTCTTAGCTAGAGGGGTAGACGTGACTATGGATGAATGATGGGAAGGATAAGTGACAGGAAGAGATTCTGTAGGGCACAGGACCTCATCAGAGCATCTACCTCTTTGTATAAGCTTCACTTTCCACCCTTTAAGCTCTTTACTTCTATTATATGCTTGAAGACAGCTGGCCCATCCCTATAAACTTGCTTGTGAGCTCCTAATCCTAGGAGAGCATCGTATTGGTTTTGTAAAAGAAATACAATTTATTACTATTTGCATCAGTTTTTAGTTCATATGCAAAATGTGTAGTGTACTGTCCAAAATTATTCAATGATTTCATAATCAATTAAAATGGTAAGATTCCATGCCTTAAGCTGAGAAACTTATGCTACATAATTTTGGTCTAATGAATCCCTTAATATTTTGTGCCTTGACCCAAAAGTTCCTGTTACCCTGCTTTGCCTTGTATTCCTGTGTTCTCTGATGTCCAGGACAAGATGTAAGTTTGAAATAAAAAGATAGCACAAGATACATGGAAACTGGAGGAAGTGATGGATCCAAGGGCATGAGAGCATTCTATTTCTGTACTTACAGAAAAAGGACATAAGCAAGCCAGCTCCAATGTCCTTCATGTTTGAAAGGAGAACAGCAAAAATTTCACAGTCTGGAATGATGATGTTGCCCTGGTGATGCTCAGGGGAGGCAGCATCAAATGTTAGAGGAAATAGGAAGCCCACAGCAGATGTTGGAGAGGTACCTCTAAGCTCTCTTGTAGAGGTTGGTGAATTAGGGGATGTCAACCGGGGTTTCCTCCAGGGTGATTCTACTTACGTCTGCATCTGGCAATGCAATAGGGCTGAAGATAAAAGATTTAATCTGGAGGATGATTTGGCACAGTAATAAATGGGAGCAACACTGGCCCTGAATAAATTGAGATGGAAAAATGTTCTAACCATTAATGGTCTGAGGTTCTGGAGCAGCTGTCAAGGAGAGACATTGAGGAAGGGGGAAGGGGATGTCAGTGGTTCTGAGTGGCATGTTCCTGCTGTCTGATGGATACTGGAGGGTGTTAACAACTTGGTTTACAAGAGGCAGGGCTCTGAGGCACAGGTTCAATTCCCAAGCTGTCTCCTTTGCTCTTATCTGTTTTTTTGATTCTGATCCCTTCCCAGTCAGGGTCACAATAATGATCAATCTTTTCTAGTTTTTAACAGGGCAAGAATTGTGAACCAGCCTCTATGCCTTAGGAATACAATGATGTAACAATAGAATGCCAAGACACCTTAATCATCCCCTGTTTACTGTGTAACCCTGAATAATGGTGGTCAATTCTGTTGTTTAATAAATGTTGGAACAGCATCATTTCCTTTCTGTCTGCTTACCCAGCTTTCCTGACAGGCAGGGAGAACAAGTCTAACTTACTAAAAATGTGGCTTGTGTCTGACATTTATTGTGATACCGTGTGACATTCTGAAATCTGCTGTTCATATCTTGTAGAAAGGCAAAATGATCTGGGTCTGTCCATCCTGGAGACTCAAAGTACAAGTAAATATGCCCATACTTAGATGAGATGCTAACAGCTTCTGTAAAAAGTCAGGTGTAAAAACACTGCAGTTTTGGCCATGAATTCATTTCTTCTTGTATTTCTTAAATAATTTTCAGTTGTAAAAGAGAAATATGTTTGTATTCTTTATCTCTTCTCAGAAAACTACAAGTCCTAATCATTTTAAATCAATTTAATTTAAGTCAGGGAGACGTAGTGGCCTCCAGTATGGCCTTCAAATGGTGTGCTTTCAAATAAAGAGCAAACCTTCTACCAACTCACTAAAAGTCAGTATTTAACAATAGGTCTTTTTCAGAACCCCAATGAAAGTTGCCTACTGTGTCTAAAAATGGGTTATTTTAGCTCTAAATTGCCACTTGCCGCCTACTCAGTATTCTGACACTTGGGACTATTTCTGCTTCATCCTTGAAAGTCTTCCCAGTACATATTAAGCAAGCTGAAACTCATAAGCAAAGTCCTGTCCTTGCATGACTTTCTCCTCTCATTTAAATAAAAAAACCCCAAACAAACAAACAAACAAACAAAATTGTTCCTCTTTCCTGATGATCTGTATAGCTAGCTCCTGAATCAGACTTCTCAACTGATAATTTATCTATTAGATTTGTCTCTTCCTACCTTTCTTTTTATGCATGAAGTGTAAATGATCTATGCTGAAAAGTTAAAACTTTCTTTTGAACTTATGCCATTCCATAATATAAGCCAGGTCACCTTAATACCAGCTGCTTCATAAAGTCCAACTGCTTTAATGGATGTACTTCTGTCAGTGTTATGGTAAATAAGTTTGTGGCTCAGGTGGTGTGCCATGTAATATCTTTTAATTATTTTATTTTTTCAATCTATAGATTTCTGTCTGTACTCAGACTTTTCTCGTCCAGTTTAAATCTTGGTTTTACCTTTCAACCCTTTGTGATTTTCCAGGGAGAGTTTCCAGAGCTCTAGTTATGTCAGCTCTTTAGGTCTGGTCCCTCTAGCCAAGATAATGGTTCCCAAAAAAGAACAGAGAGTGTTGCACATCAGAGCAAAATCCATTTTATTTGTTGTCTAGCACATCTGTTTGTTTTCAAAGGTCCTCGTAGCTGACTACTCTGCTATCAGTACTATAGACCTTCACTGTGGCTCTGAATTCAGAGAAGCTTAGACACACTTGAGAAATTTGATTTACAGTCATATGAAGAAACTTAAAAACTAATGTTCCTTTTGAAGAATTGTTTAGTTTGGTCTTACTTAGTGCTGTTGGTCCACAGGAAAAAATAGAGGAAGGCTGTCTCAATCTAACAGAAGAAGAGCTTCTCAAGCATTGCAAATTTTAAAGGATCTTAACATTAGAACATTAATAATATCTATGAAAATAGCCCTATTGCTGTTTTTCTTGCTGCCCTGTCAAACTATGAGTTAAAGTTTCATAAACATTAATGTGCAAAGTCTCAGAGTGACACAGCTGGGTAGAGATGAAGAGTCCTATCTGTGATCTCATAGAATTAAAGACTCCTTTGATAAAAATAGAAGCCATTAAGCAATGTTTGGGAATTTCTTTTTTTCAGATTGGATGGTAGAATTTAAGAGAGTCAGGGAGACCTCTCTCACTGGCAATAAGTGTGAAGCCATCTTTTGAAAAGCTTAGCTTGTAGTCTTCTGTCCTGTCCTGTCCCGTCCTCACTTCCCCTCCCTTTCCCTCTCTTCACTTCCATTTTCATTTCTTCATTGAGAAAGCCCAAGTAATTATTCCTTCTCCTAAACTCTCCTATTTTTTTTTAAGAGGCTGTGATTTCTACTGTGATGGAAGTGTTACATTTTTGTGAGTTATATTCTGTCTGTGTACATGTGTGGAAAAGGAAGGGAAAGAATCTGGGTGGGTGCATAACTTGTTTTCTCACTTGTTTTTCTAGTTCTATTTCCCTTTCTTAAAACTCTTTGCTTGGGCTGCTCTTTCTTACTGTGTGTTTATCATCCAAAGTAAATTTCATACAAATCACTTATGTCTAAAGTAAAGGTTCTAAAAAAAATGTGGAGAAGTTTAGCATAATTTCTACTTTCTTGCAGCTTAAATAACACACCTAAGTAAATCAGCTGGGAAGCCTCTGTGTTTGACTGAGATGCTGGGTTCATTTCAAGCAGAAAAGGTCTCCCTATAAGCAGATTACAAGAGCCAAGGTTCCCTATAGCAGAGACAGACAGCTGTATACATTTGGATAATTCAGATTTCTTAAGTGACTGTTATTTTCCTCTTCCTCCTCCTTGTCTAAATAAAGAATGAAAAGAAAATTAAATATATGAAATCCTGCCCTTATTTGAAGTCCACTGCGAAGCTCCCATTGTCATTATCTGGGCTAAGACAGCTCTCTAAGTATTTTTAATCATTTACTCTGTTTCCAATGTTTTCAAGCAAGAGAACATAACAGTCCTTATAAATATGCCTCAAGACTGGAAAATTGCCTTGGGGCAATTTGATCCCAAAGAGGTAAGTGTTGATGTTCCAGCCTTGCTACAAGCAGAGTCTGAGGGGGCTTTTTAACCCTACATTTATCCATGGTGAACATTGAGCACTGCTTTGCAGCCTGTTGTGAGTAATAGCTATTCATATAGTAATTTGTCTCTTAAAAAAATCAATCCATTTGATGAAATCAGTTCCATTGATCCACTGATATGACTTATGACAGCATGCTCAGAGGTATATGTGGTCCTCTGCTATATTCACCTACCCTTACCAGTCACTTGTATGTGCTTTCCTCTGTCACATGTCATGTGATGTGACTTAAGGTGTGGTACAGTGGTCTTTTTTAACAAGGCTACTGCCTTGTTGTTTTTCATAGATCCTTCTGCTACAGAGTTGTGGGCATTTGGAGGGAAGGTCTGAATAATTCTTTGTCACAAGGTGATGTCCTGGTCCTGTAGTGAAGATGTTTTGGCAAGTAAAGATAGCTGCTGTGGGTGACATTCTGAGGATCACGCTCTGAGAATAAAGAAGTGAATCCTGTTACAGTCTGTAGTTGTTATTTCCCAAGGGCCCTAACAATTCTTTTCCTCTATGAGCAGGATTCAAACTAACAAAAATGAACAGAGCTAGTGAAAAAATTCTAGTGTGAGTGGAAAATATTGTTGTATACCTTTTGGACTCACATTGAAATTTTTCCTTAATAAACAAAGGAATAATACGAAATGTGCGTTGGTTTCAGGGACCAACTAATTGATTTTCTGCAAGAATGAAAGATACTTTCTCTGCTTTAACCAATTGAATCAGCAATACAGAGATAACAACGCTTGTTGCAGAGAATGGGAATTACGAGCATATGCTTTGCCATGATCATAGTTGTGACCAAGCTGAAATCAGACAAAGGAAGCTTATGCTGCTAATATAGGTTTTCATCTTACAGAATTTAATGGACTGAAAGTCTGTGTATGCTTCACATGCTGTTCTTCATGGCCAGATGGAGGTCAGGGGGTTCAGACAATAATTCTTTTGGGATAGTGCACCCTATTAAGCTTAAAAAGAGTAGAGGAGTTCCAGGCATAACAGTTTCTAACAGTCCCACTTGTGTTTGTCACTTCAAGAACACTGCATGTGTTCACAGTTGAACTTTCAATAGTCATTTCATAGTGCTGAATCAGTCACTGAAGCTTTCAGAGCAGTTGTTCCTCTGGAAAGGAGGAAACTGAGGAGAGAGGAACCCTGAAAAAATGAAAAAAAGAAGAAGGGAATTCTCAGTGTCTAGACGATTAAGATTTCACTGTATGTGTGACAGTTTGAAATGAAGCAGACTAAAATGTCTCCTTTTCTTGAAAACTCCTTATAGCGAATCCAAATCATGTGCTTAAGACTTACTGCTGTTCTCACTGGAAATGAAGCATCAGAAAGGTCAAAAAATCTGCTTGCAGAGAAGTGTTCTAATGAGTCACTTTCTGCATCCTCACAGTGCTACTCTTGCAATGACATTGAGTCAGGAGTCAGTTCCATCCAGCAGCATCTCGAACCATCTGCTTTGATAAGGCTGGTTCTGCTTCATTTATTTTGACTCCTCTGCATTCCATCTGACTTCCAAATTTGTTTTTGGCTCTGGCTATCCAAGCGCATGTCTAGGCATGTGAGTGTGATCTGGTAATGACGCATACCTTTCCTTGGTGATGATGTAATTTTTTTGGTGAAGAATTTAGTACTAGCAGTCATTCACATGAAGCATCGATAACATCTGCTCATCCTCTTTCTTCCTAGTCTTGTCTCTCTTTGGAAGGACCATCTGTTTCAGAGTACTTGTACTCTTCAAAAATGCCTCCTTTCCTTTCAGTGTTTGTTTCAGGGTTTTATTCCCATCTTTCCATCAAGCTCTGTAAAGCTATACCTTCTTCTGGTTCTGATGACTGTCTACTAGATTTGGTTCTTTCCAAAACATCATGTTTTCATGATTCTGTTGTGCCTTAATTTTCTTTCAGTGCCTTGCCTCTGCTTAGCCCTTCTTACTCTTTCTGCTCCCAAAAATTCTTGAGATAAGCCATCATAATGATTTGGTCTAACAGTGACACTTGTGAAGTCGGTATGGTGGCAGATCTCCCTGTGCTAAAATATAAACTGTATATATGTTATATTCAGGGAACTACAGTGTTGTTTTATTTCTTTTTTCCAGCTCTATCTCAAACTAAATACATTTTTATCTAATCACTAGTAAAAGAACTAGTGCCATTCCACAGGGTGCAGAGCCTTGTTGGACAAAAATAAAAATAATGATTAGTTCCTCTGAAATATTTGCAGACCAGCCAGAGTGACTGCTGAAATTTGCTAGACATGTTCTCCTAACATAACCTTTATTAAGCCAAGGTATGATGCTTAAAGTATCTGAATTTAAGAGGAACTTTATTTTTTCTACTGAAGACTGTGTGTTAAAGCCATTTAACAATTCATTTACCCATGAAGCTTTTGAAAATGAGAAAATAATATGTTTCACATTTCACACTTGCTTTGCTCATCAGAGAGAAAATGGGCTTTATACTCAAACAGTATATTTGGAAATCAAGAGTCTTAGAACTCACTCTCATTGAGCACATCTGTGTGTGATTTCAGCCTGAAATGTGCTTTTTTGATCTTTGGCTTGCCATGCACTGGATACAACAATAATATTATCTTCAGCCATTAAGTGTTCAGAGGTTTATTTTGTAAACACTTGTAGAACCTACAGTGGAAGATGCTGCAGGAAGTTTACAGCAGAAGTTTAATGATGTCCAACATAAAGACACTGTAATTCTACATGATGTTTTTTTTCAGCTGTTCTTGTGGGTAATGTCCTGGTTGTATCTCAGTGCAAAATCCTGTCTGGATTTCTCATGTTCATTTTAACTGTAATAAATGCCATCAGTTTAGACACTCTTCCTCTTTAGGCAATTCATTCAGATGGCTAAGTTAGGAGGATGGTCTCCTTAAACACCTTCTGTCAGTGGAGTGGGACATTGCTCCAGGTGATGACTGACAGCAGGAGCTTAACAAATGTGTCAGTAGCTATATCAATACTGGTAAAAATGGGGAGGCAGAAAAGGGTGCACCCACATTGCTTTTGGCAGATTTCTTCTAGAAACAACTAGGCTCCTTTTCATAGCACTAGGTGTTTCTGGGTTTTCTTCTGGACAGTACACAATGCCTAGATGGTCTTAAGACATAAGTTGCCTTGAACTGTGGTAAAAAATATTATGCATACTGTTCAGACAGAGTGGCCCCTAGCTGAAATGAGCCAGCACTAGACTGCAGCTTAGAGAGGTCAAGTAAGCTCCTCTCAGAACTAGCCTGGGAGCAAACTGAAATACATGACATTAGAAAGTACTGAACACTAGAGTAAAGAGGTAAACACCAAAAGTGTATTTTTTGTGGTATGAGTGTTTGTTCTTTTACTGGTTGGGGTTTTTTTTGTTTGTTTGTTTTTTCAGGGGAGAGTAACTGAATTAAGCTGTGATCTTTCCACCATTGCTAAGTGATGCCCAAGTCACCAAAGCCCCTGGCACTTTTCTTTGGTTCTTCACTAGACCACTGAACACCAGGCTTTGGCTCTGAGGTACAGCATTGCTCTGTATTGAGTGAAATGATTAATGTGGAAAAATTATGAAATAGGAAGGAAGACAGATGGAAATATTATAGGATTCCTTTAATGTCGTTAAACCAAGGTTTTGTTTCCTGACTGGAGCTCCCCTCTCTCTGAGTTCGGCTCTCTCTCACCTCTCTTCCCATCTGTCCATGTCCTGATTTCCCTTTGGAGATGACAAGTTTGAACCTAAGGCTAGGAAGAGATTTGAAACTTTTTAACATTTCCAGGAGGCCATGTGCAGTTGTATAGGTGGGTGTAGGCTCTCCGTGTGTTTAACTACCTGCTGGGAAGTTAATCCCTTCCTTGATCCTTCATCTTCCTCATATGTTTTTCCCAGAAGATGTGCCTTGCTACACAATGCCAGGGTTTGCATGACATACTGCAGTGAAGGCTTTATACCAAGTAGCACAGAGGAAAAAGCACCTACCAATAAATAATGACAGTCCTGAGTATGAGTGTGGTTAAAGTGACCAATCCTAAAAGTCCTGAAAATTCTGTTTTCTATTTACAGATACTGTAGCTCTTGTACTATCATGGAGAGCATCCTATTGTGCTAGGCAGGGAATGAAAATGGTTGCTGCTGTGGAGAACTTATAATCAAGGTACAAGATAAGAGACAAGTGGTTATTGCAAACAGATAATGAAAATGCGTGCTAAAAACAAAGATGTGCATCTGAATGTATTTCTTCCTCTTTTTTTTTCAGTCAAGAACACTGCTGCCAGTGGAAGGGTGAAGCAGTCCCAGATTAGGGTCATAACAGTGTTTCTGACTTTCTTTAGGTGCCTGTGTTATTTGTGTTCTTAAAAAAGCTGACTTGAACAGCAGGAACTTCATTGTCCTTCGTAGTATAACTTTGCAGTTGGTAACTGAAGAAGAAAAAATGGGTATAGAAAAGACAATTAAGTCTAATCACTTTTGGAACATGGGTAGTTTTTAAAAGCAGTACAGTAGCTTCTTGACTTTTCTGTGTTCAATTGCAGTATCATAACTGTAAATACAGATTGCATTGAGTCCTTGGTTTTATTCTGTCTCCTCTCAGCCTCTAAAATTCAACTACTTTTTTACCCCTCCTATCCTGAACTTTTAATTTTCTTTTTCTCTTTTTTATTCCCCCACTTCAGAGATTTAGTTTTCAAGTGCTGTTTTGGTCAAAATTAATGTGGAAAGCAGAGTGCTTTTCCTCTCCAATCTGAGCCTGATACTAGATACATGAACTGTATGAGTAAACGGTTAGGGAGAACGATATGGGTAAATGGTTGTCACTCCCTTGTTCTCTGAGAGTCACATGTTTGGCCAAGGATATGTCAACAAGAATGAACTACATCTCATTCTATGCAGCAAAAGAAAAAACTGTTTACAAAGATCCATCTGTGTTAAATGATGTTCATTCACATCCTGCCTTTCTGAGTAGTTTAGAGGTGAACAGTAGTGCTTACAGACCAGATGGAGCCCTCAGGTGGATAAAACTGTATGTATGCATAACTCTAAAGGCAGAGGAAGTATGTAACCACCTTTTATAGAGGTTAAAGTGGGAATATGGAGACTGTATTCTCTGCCTAAAGCTACATGACTGAGTTAGCATCAGAGCTGTGAAAGTTTAAATTTTTTCACCTCTAGTCTTGTACTTCAGCCACAGGATCATCCTCTTGCCCTTGTTGTTATTATACCCTGATACTAATGTTGAACAGAAGTTTTAGTTCTGGATTCTCCTAGATCCTGCTTGATGCCCTAGACTAGGTCACAAGCCCTGGATCAAGCTATCAAATATTAAAGACCCTAGCCAGCAAAATCAGTGATAGAAAGAAAATTTATCTGTCTACGTGGCTTAATCTGTCTGTTGTGGAATGGTTTTCTTTCTCTTCACATTGCTTTACTTGTCTGTTTACAATTTCTTTTTCTGTCACATTTAATGTAATGATTTGTGCTTTATATTATATCAAAGCAGGAAAAAACTTCATTTATTTCTGTAAAAGTAAGAGTGACCTTGTTGTCTTTTAGTGCTCCTGCACACTTTTCAGTTCCATAGGCACAGCACAAACTTGTCTTCAAGTGAAGAAGAAAAACTGGTTTCATTCGGATGACTGACTTGAGGTACTGTGTGAAGGCCTGTGGTGCCACTGTGTTGGCTTTCCTATTCTTTAGGGGAAAGTCTTTGGAGAGCAGGCAGGGGATGGCAGTTGCAACAGGCTTCTCTCCACAATTTACTTTTACACTTTTGGCTGATGGAAAGGTGATGTTCATCACTGATACTGTGCCAGTTGCAGAGCTTATTTGTGAAAGGCCTTTTTTGCTCCAGCCGTTCAGTGTATAGGTGGCTGCAGGGTCTGTTTTGTTGTAAATTGTCTCCATTTCTCTAAGGAATGTTTTGTAATAAGAAAGCATTCTCACAATGGGAACGATTCAAGGCAGTAACAATGACAGTGCTTTTTTCTTTATAGGGCACCCCCAAGCAGTTTCAGAGATACAATGAATCCAGGACACACCAAGAATTCTGTTCTGTCCACTTTGTGCATCCTTGCCTTGGAAATCTCGGATATTTGGTTTGATCCCTAGTTTGGGAGAAAAGAAAGAGAGCAAACTTACCATCTATGCCAAAGTGGAGCCTCGTGGACTGTAAAGATTTTTAAGTTGGTTAATTCCCACCTTGAAGAGGAGCTGTTCCACACTGGTTAAATAAGACATCGTTTTTCCTGCTATTTTCCCCTGTAACAACTTAAAAAAGTAGAAAGAGGCAGTGAAATAGAAATGATGGTTTTCCAAAGTCTTCAAAAAATTAAAGTTTAAAAAAAACCCAATAAAATTTATATGAGGCTTTTTGGCATATTTTATAATGCAATTGATACCTAATTTGAAAAGATAAGCACATTCATATTTTAGCTTAGAGGCTTCAGTCCACTCACAGAGTGCATTAGTAGCTTATAAAGTACATATTTTCATGTTATTATTTCTTAAATGGGCATTTTACAGGGAAGTTTTGTCAGCATTTTTTAAAAAAATAACACTAATATAATAAAGTTTTTATTCATCAAAAAATAGCATGGGCAAAGAATGTCATAAACAGGAATAATTTCAAAGGAAAAAAAGGATGTGTATATATATGGAGACAAGAATAGATATACTAATGGAAAAAAGGATAATAGTGGTTTAGTCAGGTTTTTCTGAGTATGAAGGAATAATGAAGGCTGAATCTGTTGTATGTTAGATCCAGCTGCCCATTGCCCAGGGGCCTCTTATAGCTGTTGAGAGTTACTAGGACAAAAAAGTGCTTCATCCTATGCCCTACTTACATAGTCTTGCTTTGAAGGCTGCCAGAAATCTGTTGGCGAAAACATTCTTCACCACCTAAGAATATCCTTCAAAAGGAATATTTTTTTTTTTTTTCTGAAGGAGACAACCTTCTCAGCTGCCTTGCATTGCTATTTTGGTTTCTTGGTACCATTTGCTGAACAACTGTGTAAGCTGCTATATCTGTCTTCCTGTGGATACAGTTTTACCAGTGCTGTTGAGAGGGCTGGAGTTCCCTTGGCCAGGCGTATGATGTAAAGTATATGAAAGAGCACCTTCACAGTTCCCCATCCCTGCTCAGGTTCATGGCTTTGCCAGGTCATTTTGTGCGTGGTTTAAATCTTCTCCTCTGGGAAGGAGGCAGCAGACTAGGTCTTTTGTGGTGGCAGGTGCACCTTGAAAGGGCTCCTTTGTAGCTCTGCTATAATTGCAAGCTCTCTAGGATCACAGAAGGGGGTAGAGGGTTGTTTTACATTTATGTATCATCAATTACACTTTTGGATCTTCCTTAGGCTCTATGAACCCTTAGAAAACAAAACAAAGGAAAAGGTCATTAGGAAGAAAGGAAGATAGTGAAAGGAAAATCAGAAAAGAAAGGAGAGGATTCTTGCACCAGTAGAGCAAATCTGACCCTCTGTCACTGCTCCCCACAGATAATGAAACAATGGGCTGGGGCAAAAGGAAGGTAAGATGATCTTATCTGGTATGGACAAAACATTTTGCTAGCTGTGGATAAAAAGGTTTGTAGTAGGAAGTTATTAATACATATATTAAAATATACACTGATTAAATAAATACATGTTCACCAAAAATTCTGAAACTATGTGAGCATCCTCTTATAGCAGTGGACAGGAACTTTATTCTTTCCAAACGTAGTTATATTGTTTTCAACAGATATTTCCCCATGCTTAAATGCAGCTATACTTCACATGAGTTCTGGGGAAAAAGGCAGTTTCATAATCTACTAGAAAAAGTGTTTGTAAAAAATCAACTGCTTTTTTTCCCAACAAATTACTTTTATGGGCATTCAGCATTGAACCTCCTTAGTGTAACCTACTCTCAGGTTTTTCACTACTTTCTACTCTGCAGCACTTCAGTATCTGTCAGAATCAACTGGTCTCTTTTTTGCTTCTTCTATTGTCAGCTGAATGGTGACAAAAGTTAAGAATAACTTCCTTCAGATAATAGGCTGAATAATCAAGAAATCAAAGAAAAAAATTAGGAAATGTTCTGTCCTATATAGTTTCATTATAGTTCTTGCATGAGTGAATTTAATAATAAAACTCTTAATGACTTCAGTAGGGTGAAGTTTGTACCTGGTCTGTAATGTACTGGAAGAATAAGCCTAGAAACTGTGATGGATGCACTTGACTCCTTAACCAAGCTAGCAGTAGTTTGGTTCATTCTCCAATGGAGGTAAAGGCCTGAACCTTCAATGGGCCAACAGCTCCTCTTGTTCTAATCTGTTCTTTTCAAACCCACAAAGGGACAGAGTGTCCCAGTGAGCTTCAGTGCACAGGAACTTGGAAAAACCATTCATGCAGTTAACACATTAATAGAGTACGACTCTTCTAAAACTCATTCATCAAAGAAAGTTGTGGTTACAAAGAGTCTAATGCATACCTTTCCCATGGCATGTAATTTGACTATGAGTCAACCACTTTATTCCGTAACTATGACAGCCTAGGAGAGCAACCTTTTTTGACTCTCTCTGCTAAGCATCCTGACTGCATGGCACTGATCTCCCCTTGAGCTGGGATGCCTCTCAAAGTTTCTCCTTGATGCCTAGACACTTCTTACCAATTCCAGATCTTTGGCAGATGATTGCTATTATGCATAACCTGGTACTATAATGCACTGAGATTTTGTCTCGGTAACTTTGATTCTGTCTTGGTAGTTTTGAATTATTATATCCTTTGTGCAGTACCATAACAGAGTGAATTTTGCCACCAAATGGTTGGAAAGTCACAGTTTTATAATATCGTATTTCAATAAAACCACTTTTGATAGTAGTTCTTTAAGTGGTCTAACTTGCCCATTTGTGGCAAATTGTCAGACTCAGCAGGACCCTAAATCAGGATTCACAACAGAAACCTGCAAAGATGTTCTTACAATCTTTTCTTCAAAAAACCCCAACTTTAAGGATAACAGCTTCATTGTATTTCTATGTGTTCTTCTTTCTTTTGTGTTGCTTAAAAGACCTCTAAGCAATGGACATTTTCTTGTTATTACTTTAAGAGCTCTTCACAGAATAATTATATTCTGAATATATATGTAGTCAATATTATGAAATATCTGAACTAATAACAGAATACTTTCTAAAGCCAATAGTCACCCTAGAGAAGACACTTTTTATGAGTCTTCAATTTCAATTTAATTGGAAATGCCTCAGTGACCATGCTATTAGGGCAGTGTTCAAATGGAGATTGGAGGGACTTGTTTCTAGCCTTCTCTTATATGTTTCAATGACACATTTTATTTTTTCTTGTACTAATTTCTAATCAGAACAAATGTTAACAGTTTGCAGAATGCTGAAAAGCTTTTCATTCTGTGCTTTATGCCATTGCAGCAATAATGTTTTCATATCAATAAAAAGGGTAATTATAGAACATTTTTTTATGTTTTGTGATTTTCTTTTGAAAGTTGTTTCACTTGAGATGAGCTCTTTGTGGATCAAAAGAGACTGGAGGGTTGTGCATGATGCTGCACAGCAAATCACAGGCAATATTTTGCCTGTCTTTCAGTCCAGGATGTTTTGTTCAACACCACATTACTTTGTCTTTGAATAAGACCTTAACCTGATAGGAATGTCACAAGTAAACTCTATTAATTCTTTCTATTTTCATTCACAGATCCCTTTTCTTTGCATTTGTTCTGCAACTTTGACACCCATTAAATCTCAAACTAAGGTGAAAGGTGCTTCTTACAGATGAGCAGCACATCATTTCAGCCTTGTCTTTGTCTATGACCCCATTTCAAAATTGGTTTTCTTTTCCACACTGAAAAATTTTGAACCATTGGCTTTCTGACAGTTTCAAACTCTAACCTGGAATGTGCTGGGGCAGGCCTTGAATTATTATTCCTTTTTGCATTACAAATTTATTGCTTGTGGATGCTTGTCATGTTGTAATGCATCTCTACACGGATGACAGGATTCAACTTTCGCCTGTTTTCATTGGCTTCCAGGGGTGGACTGAGCAGTGCTTTTTTCCTTTTCATGAAGGGCACGTGAAATCTGCTGAGCAGAAACAAAACACATTACACTGTAATTCACTGGAGTATTATGCGCCCTTCATGCAATTTGCGTGACAGCCACTGCTGTCTCTCTACTGGGGCACTGTTGAAATCTTTGCCTCCCCACCATTCCCTTGTGAATTTCTTACTTTGGCTCATGAAATGCCAAATTTATTTGTAACTGCAAAACTTTGTGCATTCTTGCTAACTGGGACATTCATTTTTCTTTCTTCCTTCCCCCCCAACTTGATCAGAACACAAGTTTGTTCTGCAATATAGTCTCCAGTGATATATCTCATTCAATTTTAAATGTCTTACGTAAAGGAACTCTGTTTCAGATACTACTTAATAGTATTTGAGGGCTAGATTGTGACTTGAATTTTGCATATCTATAAATCGTGCAACGTATCTGAATCTTGATTTCAAGCATATAGAATATAAGTTATTGTATTCAAAGAAGAGGTATAAAAGAACTATCAGACATCTGTGACCTTTCCACTTTGCTGTCTCAACTTGGATCCCAGACAGAAGGTGCAAGTTCAAGGTAGTTGCTGCAGAATAATTAATCAGTAATTGGGAAAGGGGCATGCTGACAAAGAGATGAGCACGACTTCTTTTAGCTCATGTGGCTTCTCTGATGCTCAGTAGTTTTTAGTGTTTAGTTTGTGTTAGAGCTGACAGCTGTGGTGATAAGTAGAAGAGATCTCTATCTGTTCATACACTGGATATCATGCTCTGAATCCTACAGAAAAAGTTTCCTCTTTCAGGTTATATATTTTCATCTTAGCTTGGCTGCTTGCTGAATAATCAAAGGCCTTGCTCGCCTGTCCTAGGTTGGTTTGGGAATGAAACTTCTATAATGTTTTAAGCAGTCATGTTGCAAAATACAGATGGACTTTGTATAACTGTGAAGTTGAAAGTAGTGCAAATTTTTTCTTTCTCATTAAAATGTTGCCAGTATCTGCGGATGCACTGTATCATCATGGTTCTCCAAATCATACTGAAGGTTATTATACATAAGGCTAAAACTGATCAGATCTGTCCATATTTGCTCATCATGGCTTTGTCTCCAGTAATATGTTGTGTAGTGGAAAGTGGTGTTTGAAATTGGGGTGAAAAATCTCAACTAGACTTCATTTGTGACAGGCTAGAGGCCAAAGCTGACTAAACTTTGTAGGTTTCTTGATTGTGACAAGACTAGATGTGGTATTCTATGCTATTGGTCAGAAGGGGGCAATAGCGTGCTCACTGATCCTCATCTGTTCCTTCAACTCCTTCAAATTCCTGTGCACAGGAAGAAAATTAAGACTCTCATCTTGTGCTCTAGTGGAGGCCACGCTTTGTTGATTTACCTCATCATAAAACTTGTCTATTTTGTTCTCATAGTTGTTTGCTCAGGTGACAAAAAATAGTGTTTATTTTTTTTTTAGTTATGAAAACAAGGTTATACCACATTTACAGCTTCATTTGCTGTATGTAGTGTGAGCCTGCCCTCTCTTTAGAAATTTGGCAAGTTCATAGAAAGGCATAGAGATCTCAGTAAAATTTATGTTTATGACTATGAATACTTTACAGTGGTGAGGTTTCAAACAAGCCAACTGAATTTCTTCATATGGTCCATTTTTTTTTTTTTCTACTACAGGAAGGTCTTGTGTATTTTAGGTTTCTTAAAGACTGTTTTGTCATCGGTATTTCTTTTGCCAGTAATAACTCCATAGAGCAGTAGATAAATGAATTCTTTCCAGGTGAAACGGGAATGCAGAATGCTGATTATTGCCATTCTGGGCATGAGCGTAATGAAATGTCAAGGGAAAATCAGGTTTGTGATGTTTCTTCTCAAACTGGATGCATTCATTTCAAGCACAGTTTCTTCTGGAAGACTGTTAATAAGGCTTTCGTAAGTAATTAACAATTGACTCACCTACTAGTTCCTATATAGAAGATCAACAAGAAATTGTGTTTTGGAACTCATTTGTAAGAAAGAAATAGTGTCATCATGTTTTTATTGCTTTGTTCCTTCATCCCATTTAAGAATATGTAATTTAGTATGTGAAGACATTTCTTCAGTCTTTAAATGCAGTTAGTGGAGGCTTGCTTATCATCAGCCCAAATTACTGCCAAGAATTTGGCAGTAAATTCTAGTAAATTTTAGCTGAGAGCCAAAAGACTTACTTTAAAAGATTTGAAAAATGATCTGATTGTCTATGAGAACTGGAAGGGAAAGGTTTGATGACATTCAATTGCTGTTTCTGAGCCTGTTTGACTCATGAGAGTCCGTTTGACTAAGGAGCACCCGCATTCAACAGAGGGTTTGTTCTTTGTAATAAAATTATGTGGTGTTTGTTATCATGGCTCTTTTCCATCTGTTTCCTGTCATTAGAAAAAGTATGATGTACGATTTTTTTTCTTTTTATTTCCTTAGACTTTTGCTAAGTTCTGAAAAGCTAATTGTTGATAATAGAGTCAACTAGCCATGATAGCTAACTCTAAAGGCATAATGCAGTATCAATGAGCAGATCATCAGTACATGATAAGCTCCAGAACCCAAGGCACAGTAAATTTTTCATTTGCATTTTAAAGTCAATTCTTTCTAGGACCATCTTAATACATTGGCAATAAGAAAAGACAGTTAAAATTAAAATAAGCAAAGGCCGTTGATTACAAGAAGGCTGTCTCTGACAAGATTCGTAACAGGGACATGTTTAAAGTTCAAAGTAGTATAACTTGGATTCTGGCACAGCATATGGTCCCTCCCCTCACTGACATGGTAAGCTGAAGTCTTTTTGGAGTCCACTTCAAATCTGAGAAGAAAGCTAGTAAGATCAAAAAGGTCAGGATTTGTGAGAGACCTCAAACGGCAGCCAATTTTCAGAACTTATTCAGAATAGGTAATATGCCTGTGCTAATTCCACTAGATTCAGTAAAACTATTGAGTAAGATAGGCTTCAATGTATGCAAAGATGACTATCAAAATTGAACATTAAAACTTGATACAAAGTTTATTGAAATCAGTGAGAAGACTTACATTCCCTGTTTTGGTTCTTTCTCTTTTTTGATATACAATTCCTTTAAAGATTATTCTCCTTTTTTCTTGAAACTCACAAGTGCGCATGTACCATTCTGGATAATTATTTTCATGTTACTCTTTTCGTGTGATCTTGAGCATGCCTGGATCTTATCAGTCTTGAGATGTGAATCAAAACTACAGCAAAATTACACATCTTTTAGGACAGTCTTTAAAAACTCTCCCTATGTCTACAAATAATTCAGGTTTCTCACAGCATCAACCAAAAACTGAGTGTCATACCTATTTTAAGGAGCATGAATGCATTCATTAGTAGAACAGCAGCAGACCTTGGCTTTTTGAAGTGTGTAATTTTTTTCCCCAGATTGTATTAAACACATTTTTTTTTAAGCTTGGATGAAGATATCAACTACCAATCCTTGAATATGATTAATGTTATACATATGTGTCACCTTGATTCTAGTGGGAAAGAACAATGCAGGATAGTGAAAGAAAGCACATTTATTTGGTATTAGTAAGTAAACATGAGTTTCCTGCAGATGACTATTTTCCTTACCCCCTTTGAGGGTCAGGATTCAGCAGTTTCCCCTTTACTAAAAGCAGAATTAATACTGCAATGTGAAAACATAGATTAGTGGGAATGCATATAAAACTATTTTTCTATTTCCATTATTGTTCCCAGACCACTGAGTACTTGCATAGACAATGGCAAAAATATGTTCTTCAACTAAAATGTCCATACAAAAAAATATTGAGGATTCGAAACGGTTATGTGGCACCCTAGCAGTGACTGTGGCCTTGTTCTGCTTCCTCAGTGACCCATTTTTGGGGGTAGCCATTTTCTCTGTATCTGATATATTCATCCCACATCAAGTGGGTAATTGAGATGCAACTGATACTTTTAATTGACAAAATCATTGTTGCAACATATAGGAGTTCTAAATATTGGGTGTCAGAACAAAATTACCTTTTCCTTGGAGGAGAACAGGACTTTGCTTAGAAGATCTTGCAATTACGTGATGTCACTTGCTATGCTGTTTCTGCTGTCTTCAATCTCATATTTCAATTTTTTTTCCTATGACCCAGTGACTGTTTCCTTAACGTTGTTTCTCAAGATCTGTTCAGAGTACTATAGTTCCTGTTCTCCCCTTTTACTGTCCAAATGGCACATTTGCCTATTTGCCTATCTCACCCTGTTATCATGCTGTCGTCTTTCCCTGCTGGCATTTGAACTTACTAAGCAGCTTCCCAGATCTGACCATCACAGACTTTAGTATGGCATTCTCATTAGCTTGCCTTTATCACCTCTCTGAGAGAAAGAATTGTTAACATGCTGGTGTGCCTGTTCCGCATTTCTAGTCAGACTAATTGTCACTTAAGAGAACATAAATAACACCATAATACACCACTCAAGATTGCAGCGGTGCAAGTTGTCATGGACAAACAAGGTCTTGTCACCACTGTGTATTACAATTCTATTCTTTCTATTAAACAAGCCTGTAAATTAGCATTGCATAAAAAATTTTGAATTAATAGCAAACCTTTTGTTACTGGTAGAGAAACAATGTAGGGACATTTTACAACTCCAGTGCTTAGTATTTTCTCCTCAGAGACTGATGAAAATAATAAAAACAAAACACCTGATAATGTGATGGCTCTTGAACAGTAAACTTGTTGGGATTTTATTATTATTTTTATCCTATCATTTGGAACGGCAGATCTGGAGCTTGGAAGGGGCACTCTGAGCAAAGTTTGTTTCTATAACAACATGGTGTATAAATGGAGTTCCTTTCTCAGCTTCTTTCTTGAAATGGAAAAATACCAGAGTGTGTTTCTGATGCAAGGTATTGGATAGCACTGGATAGTGCTGTGTGAGATGGTAACTAGCAATAGATAAGAGTTTAAAGCAATGCTTGTGTGTGCACAATATTGCTGTAGGGAGATAAAAGCTGGTTGTTGGGTTTTTTCCCCCTCGGGTTTTTTTTTAAAACTGCATGTCTATGTGCTCACCTGAAATCATGTTGCTGACTCTGCTTTCTAGCTCCTCTTTATAATGTCAATATTTTAGGAAGGAATGACATTAGGGTATTGTACCTGAGCAAACTCAATTTAGTGCCACCTTAACATTAAACATTACTGTGAAAACATGTTCTAGAAGTGAATGAGGCCTCTTGTCTTCCCAGTGTCAAAGAAAGAATGGAACAGAATGGTCTCGGGGCTGCCTGGATGAATGTCTCTGAGTCAACTGAAATCAGCATCCACCATGATGCCTGCTCCCCATGAGTGAAGAGCTCTCACCTTCACATCCATTTCTGCCTCTGCATGTCTGCTAGTGCTTCTTCATCCTGTTACCTGCAGGACCCTTGGGATTATTCAGGCAGAGGCTGGAGTAGTCCTATTCCGCCTGGTATTACTGTGACAGAACTACTAGTAAGGTTTTAGGAAGGTTCACAGGATAGCTGATTTGATATTACCTTTACTGCTGTCACCTCCTCTGGCACGTGGGTGTCCTAACTTTCATTGAAATGTACACAAAACACTAATTTAGAGAAGCCTTTTCCTGGCTGCTGGAAAGCTGTGGCTTGGTGACTAAGTTAGGCTTTGTTATTTAGCCGTCTTTGCTTACTCAAATTCCTGAGAGATATTTTAGGTGATACGCTCAAAGAGTGCATTTCCAAACCAGAGACTCACAATATATTAACTTCCTGTCACTGTTCCCATTGCATTTTAATTACTTTATTCTGATTTCAGCAAGGAACTGCCAAACATATTCTTGTGCCTTTTTGTATTATGCATAAGACTCTATAATTGTCACTCCTTGTAACTAGTCCCTTTGAGTTAGATCAGCTGTTCTAACTGGTTTGTAGCTTATACCATTTGGATTCACTGACCAGCATAGAACAGATAACCTTGAAACCAAGTTAGGTCAAAAAAGGAATCATGCCTGCTATTCTCAGAGGAGGTCAATGGGGTCTCTGCTGGCATGGTGTGCTGTGCTGAGGCTTGTACTGTCCAGATCAGCAACCTAACTGGGTGAGCTGGGTCCTTGTTTGTCCTTGGCAGGGAAACCTGAGCAGGAAGGTTGTGTGGAGAGGCTGATCAGCGAAGGAGAAACTGATGTTCTTGGTGGCTTTTCCCAGAGATACAATGAGGCTGTGGCCAGGTAACAGCTCCAAGACTTGTCAGGGGCCTTGTGAAACAGCCTTGGTTGACAAAGAATCATAACTACCTCTGGGGAGAAGCGGGTACTGTTTGGTCTCTCTCTTTTAACTGTCTCTTCCCTTCTTTGTAGTGGTGAATGTGCATTTTATTTGGGCAGCAAGAGAAAGAGGTGTGCAATAGATGGGAGCTCTGTTCTTTAACTGTTGATTAACTGAACTCCATTCTCTTAGGTGAAAAATCATTAAAATTACCTGCTCCATCACAAAAGTGTGTATTTGTTTTCTGTAAAGAGAGCTCTCAAGGTTAGCTTTGCTTATTTAGGCATCACCTTCAGAGAGAATTATACTGGAGAGAGCATATGTACATACATATGCAGAGAGAAATCCTTCTGAGGAAGACACAGTGTGCCTGCATTCAGGAAGAAATGGTCTTCCAAGCCCCATATGTTCTCATGAGGAAGTGCAGGTAGCAATACCTCTGCTGGGCTACATGCAAGGCCAAAAGACACAGAGGAGTCTTTTCCATCATGGAGGAAAGAAAGGTCAGGTCTCTGGGACGGTCTTTGTTTCACAGATGGGATATACATCCGTTCTTTGCAATTTGAATTCTAACTGAATATTAAGATAGGACTGTATACAGTTGGAGCAGTACAGGCTTTTATGCTGACAGATTTAGCTTGTTCTTTTTAGATTGCTAAAGCTTATTTTAAAAGGTCTTATTATTTGAGATCTTCCATTGTGTATTTCAAGCCACTGATGTCCTGCTGTCAATTAAATGAAAACAAATTGCTGTTACTTTGCACTTTAAGGAGGACCTCTCGATAAAAATATGTTTACCAACAGTTACACGTACGGAAGTATTTTAAAAATACTTTAAGAGCACTGCAATTATCTAAAGGTGTGAAAGGAAGTTGCCTGTGTTCACTGCGTCACAAGCAAGGCCTTAATTCTGTGACTGTCAGGGTTGCTGGGCTTCTTTTCCATATATATGGCCAATAAAATTAGAAACCTCGTCTCTAGGCAAAGTCATTTATATTTTCTTAGGTTTAGATGATTCTTCCAGCTATGAAAGCTGTAGTATGAGTAGCTTTAGCAAATAATTATCTCTTTATAGTTGCACTGAAACACTGATATGTGAATCACTGATGCATTGTTCCATGCTTTTTAGCATTTACTTTATATCATATACCAGTGTATAATGCAGGAAATGTTGAAAAACAACTGTGGATTTCTCAGGCAAGCTTTTACTTTTAGCTCAAAAAAAAAATTATTTTGTTTTATGCAGCCCAAATATAACAAAATATCTGGTTTTGGTGGAAAATGCATTCACATTAGGACATATGAGTCTATAATTATGAAAGTTAAGCCTCCTGTGGTTCATGAAGCTAAAATACTCGTGGGTGCACAACTGTGATAATTTTGTGCAGAAATAGAAATGCTGAAGCACATGTCCTTTGCTGCACGTGAATCTTGGGTTCACGTCAGAAAAGCTGGTTAACCGGCTTTGTAACACGAGCCTATGTTATGGTATCTCTATTCTTCTCATACTTCATAGCACTTAGAAATTGTTGAGGTGATTCACTTCCAGAAAGAAAACCATATGGGACTTGAAGCATTTCTAATAATGGAAAGAATGACAAGTGAAAGTGATTGTTTCAAAGTCTGTTTCATTACACAGCTCTTAATTTTATTTTTTTTTCATGTGCCTGAGCAACATAATAGCAATAGAAGGTTCAATTCATATATGTGATATTCAGTACGTAAATTAACTAAACATGTCAAAAGACAAGTCAAATAATAAAAATGGACATATTATCAGTGCTGTTGTAGCTATGGGTTCTGCTTGTCACGTTAGTCCTCTCACTTGATTTGAGACTGACTTTGTAATCTATGTAGACTGAACAGCTTCCAATGAGTTTGAACAATAATTTACATACAAGTTAGAAGGAAAAGACTTTGTATTTGTGATATTTCAAGCGTGCTGCAAGGAACTGATGTACACTAAGAAGCTTCTTGTATTTTGTAAGATTTCACGTGATCCACAGGTGCAATATTATCTAATACTTCCTAGAAAAGAAGTAATCATGGGAAATCCCTTCCTTGCTGCTATTGATAATGTCAGCATGGTTCTATGATTCTTTTTTCCTTGCTGCCAACTTCTTGCATGAATATTTTTGTATGTCTTCTTTCTCTTCTTGAGAATACTTGGATAGCTGAAGTCCCATGCATGAGGCCCCACTAACATTTGTCAGTAGCTCTGTTTCAAGTTGCATTGACAGGCAGGTGACTTTGGTGAGGTGGGTGAAATATTAACATAGAATCGTAGAACTGTTATGGTTAAAAAGACCTATAAGGTAATTGAATCCAACCTTTTGGATGTCCAACCATCATCTCTAACCGTTTGTTTTCAGATATTCCTCCCTATGTTCTTGGCATAAGATCTGGAGGAAACAGGTACTTTCATGTGAATTCAGAACTTGCTCTTCTCCATTTCCTTCTCAGTGAACTCCTTGCAGATGTAGCCAAAAATTTCTTAGTACATTACACAGAAGTGTGCTTAGAAAGTACTGCTTGGAATAGACACAAGGGCCTTCTGATGCTTTTCTAAGTCAGTTTCTATTGTATTTTTAGTAGGAAATGATAATAAGTTATCCAAGAGCATGGAGGCAGTTTTCTCTGCTGCTCCTCCCCCTTACTCAAGGTCTCTTTTGTTATTTGTGTTGCCTTGCTGTGTCTATAGACTCCAGCTGTGCTCAAGTTCTCATTGTGTGAGGCACCATAGAAATGAATTGTTTGTCACAGTGACACCACAGTTTAGTACGGGAAGACAAAAAAAAAAATAGTAGCTAAGATAATGGAGAAATGCTGTGACTTGTGTGAAGTCATCCAGGGAGCAGCAGGAGGGACCAGACACAGGACCATAGTCTGTGAGTCCTAATTCCTCTGTAAAACTACTGACAGATGTTTCTTGTGAAAGAAAAGCTCTCATAAAAACAATATGTGATTTTTGAAAATTTTCTTGTGAAAGGACCTTTAGAAATGACAGACAGAAAAGGGACTGAGAAATCCTAGATGGATCATTTGAAGGAGAATTAGATATAAATCTTTCTGAAACAGATTGGAAATAGGACTTGGACCACCTTCCATTACTTTCTCCCAGTTACCAGAAGATTCAGTGGAATTTATTTAGATAACTGAACAAACTCAGCTCTACACTGATGGTCTGCTCATAAATACTGTATAGACAAAACTTGCACTCACAGTAATTTCTTTTAAATAAAATTTTATCAGTATTTTTATTAGAAACCTTATTTTCAGTTGGGCTGGGAAACATGATTACATCAAAGAGAAATTGAACCTAGTAGTAGTAGTAAATGTCAATCAGTTTAAGTTTTCTTTTACCAATACGAGACTTCATTAGCAGATGGATAAAACAGAAGGAGAAAGAAACACAAGAAGCAGTCTTGGAAAAATCTTACAGGTATGCGCTAAAAGTTCACAACTTATAATGATGTTAAATAGACAAGGAAGTGAAAAGAACAGACAGAGGGATGAGAACAGCGAAATGGTGAATAGCGCAAATGACTCTCAAGTAAGTCCTTACTGACCTCAAAGTCTGGTGTTTATACATGTTCAAATATCTACAGACTTCTCCAGTTGTCTGATTTGTTCCCTAACTAGGTGTTCCAGAACAGCTGCCTCAAGAAACAGTGCACGTCCTGCTCATTATCTTCAAAAATGGTGGGTATTTGACTTATTCACAAATACTGCCTTTATGAGATATCCTGGTACAGAAAAAGGATCTTGTTTTATAGCACTAAATGCTGGAGAAATTTTGTGGTATTTGAGTAAATCCATTACTCCTCACACATTAAAAATGCAAATTAAAAATAATAAGTATTTTATAAAAAATTATATATAATAATTATAAATATATTATCTATTAAGATAGATACAATACGTGTTAACATTGTGCATGTTTTCCATTGGAAAAAAAAATCTTACCGAATCAAAGTGTTCACTGAAGTGTGTTGACTGCCTTGGTAATTTCAATTAAAACTAAAAAGCCTTACCTGCTGTATTTTTCAGAATTATATTGTATTTTTATCAATACAAATCCAAGAAAAGTTGCTAGAAAATTGCCAGCTATCAATGATGAGTTCCAAATGTGTATTCCACTGGCTGCTGTACCAGTAAACCTAGCAGCAGTTGCCATATAACTGAGAATGACTCATTTCTATAATGAACACCAATTAGGATATTAACATATTCAATGTTCTTATTCAATATTCTTGTTTTCTTTCAATATTGCTAAATTATTGCAAACTCAGTTAAAGAGTTGTTTGGTAAAAAATGTTTATTTTACAGAACAGGGAGAAGGAAATCACAAAAATACTTCTATCTTTTGAAAACATGGGTCCATTTCTTTGAAATTAGTTGGGCTGATTAAAAATGTAGATCTTTCTAGGGCAATGCCAACAATTTGTTGAAATTTTTGTTATTCAGAATGTAAAAAGAGAGATAATTTCCCACCATATGGCAGTGCTGACTTCTGAACAGTTCTTGTGCTAGGCACTTTAGTGTCTCTTCCTTCCTTTCTGAAGATGTTACAGTTCAGGAGAGCCCTACTTCCATTTGCTTCTCTAGTTTTAGTTCAGACAAACAAGGTAGGCAGGTAACACTGAAGAGACACTACATAATCTTGCTGTACAAAGATAGGAGAATATTTGATGTGAGAATTTTTGTTGACTTGCCAGTTAGAGTCTTCACTAACACAAAGGACTGTTGAAGATAATAAACCAGGGTAATTCACCAGGCACAAGCCTTATTTCTTCAAGGTGCATGGTGTACAGCTTAGAGAGGACCTCTTGGCTATTGGTGGGCAGGAAATGGACTTTCTTCTCATGGTGACAATAAAATCCTCTATACCAAGCATTGATAGAAGAGGTTTCAAGAAAAGTGAGTCATGAGACCATCCCATCACAGCTCTGTGTAGGACAAGATCTGGCCTAGAGTATGATGTAATTATATATCTGGCAGCAATGTGTTTTCACTTTTGGTGCCGTGTCAGATCTTCCCTTTTCCTCCTTTAAAATTGGTAGTTTTGTCATTGGACAGAGGAAGGGCATGGTTGTTCCAGGATTTGAGCTTTGGCTATTTTCCCCTTTTCTAGGCAACCTTTCCTTTGAATATATTTTATGACTGTGATCATTTTATTTGATTGCAAACTTAGAGGGGGAAAAAAAAAGAAGAGAGAGTATCATTGTCACAGTATGTGGAACTGTTCAAATCCTGTGTGTGACGCTATGCATGTAGACAAAGAGCCCAAGAAGCCCAAGGCTTCCATTTACTGTGTGGAAAAGATTTGTCTTTAGACAGCAGAAATACCATCCAACCTAACTGACTGTTCTCCTTCACCGCCTTGTCCCCAGAGGTCTCTGGGGGGAATGATCAAGCTGCTCATAAATCACTTGCTGAATTGCTGCTATTGAGGTAAAAAGTGCCATTTTGATGTCCTATGCATACTGGGCTTTAATTATGGCACATTCAATAATGGCATTACAGCATACAAGTTAAAGTGCTCCAGACTTTCAAATCAGAGCTGTTAACCTGAATCTTATCCTGTTAGCAGTGATACTGTGGAAACTTGGAGCAGAGAGTAAGCCAGGAGCTGGAGTATGTGCTCAGGAGTGATTCATAACTGCCCTGCACTCTGTGTTACTGCTGGCACACTGATGGAAGCGCCTGAGCTTCCAAGCTGGACTCCTGAGATCAGCAATCAGTAACCAGCATCTGACTTGCAGAAAAGCTGTTTCCCGAAGTCAGGCTTTTCAAGGTGAAAAGAAATTAATGCTTCTGTATAAAAGGGTTTGCCCTGATGAAGACTTCTAGAAAGTATAAATAGTTAGTTTTTATACCCTACAAACGCTTTTGAGAGAAGTGAGCCATTTCAGTCACATACTGAATAAGTGGTAGCAAATGGGAGAATATGTACCTCATGAAGACTTTCTGACATATCCTGGAACTCGATTCATTCCCAACATTGTGGTGGTTTCCTAGTACATAAAAGCAAATATGATTCAACTTTACACTGACTTCCTGAAGCTTTTAGAAATCCTGAAATAAAGTTTGTTTTCAAGTTGCACGCAATGTTTACATGTTCATTTAATGAGCACTTACTGCAGATGAGAGTTATGTACAGTTAAAGTATGTATAAACCTCTTAAACTGATGAAGGGCACTCAAACCTCTCTGATAGCAAACCTATCATTCATGGCATTGCTTCAGGAGGAATCCCTACAAAGAACCAAAAAGAATGAGGGGGTTGTGTGTTGGTCGAGATGTGTATGCAGAATATTTCCTGTGATATACAGCTTTGCAGAATTTTGTGGCGGTGTGAACTGCATGAAGGCCATTTATAGTGGATTAAAACAGAATTATAGAATCTATTAAGATTGGAAAAGACCTCTAAGATCGTGATTCCAACTGTTAATCGAGCATGTGTTCGCCATTGTAGAGTAGAACTAGACCTTTAAAGTCACAAAAATCCCTCCAGCAAGGTTTGCCACACAGTGAGCCAAAGAGGCAAGAAAGGGCCTCCAAATCCAAACAGAGATTCTTGCAAGATTCTTGAGAGACAAAGAAACCAGATTGCCTCTGGGGGGAGGCTATATCTGCAAAACAGCTCACGGATATGCATAGACCAAATGTTTGTCTCATGCAAACAGATAATTTAGAGGCCAAGAAGATTTATTTATACTTACTATAAATCCATAGTAAAAAAGTTTTCTTCAGGGAAATACAAATAATTTGTGAAAATATTGACTTAGTGCTTACATACTATACTGTAAACAAATATAGCTTTCACATAGATAATATAGGTAATATATTTATAATTTTAAAATGTACAAGTGTAAAGAAGGACATAAGAATATCTTTTCTAAATTTAAGCAAACATTAATTAAAGAGTCCTGTGAGGTAAGTGATGTTTCAATAGATTTTTTTGTTCCTAAAGGAAGGAGAAAGGGCTGGCTTTATGGTCAGGTAAAGCAGATGCTCCCTCCCCATGCAGAGGTTTGAGGTGTCAAGAAAGAAAATGCTGGTTTTTCTTAGTAATTCTTGCCTAACCCGTACTCTGCAGGTGTACAAGTAGAGTTTTGCTGGATCTAGCAGTAGAGGTGGGTCCAGCCAAGCTGTGAACACCCTAATCTTCCCTCCTATGCAGAGCTGGATTTTGAAATGATCTGTATTTCTACAGAGAAGTTCTCCAGACACTTAAGAGGTAGAGAACTTCACTTATCCTTCAGCAAATGATCCCTAGAAGGCCCACCACAGAGATCATTGACTTGCTAGTTGTTTCATTTGACGAGGATAAACTATGGAGGAATCTATATTTTCTTTGAGATGTAATTCAATTTTATGTTCAATCTCTAATTCAGTCTAATTTTCTGCATAATAAGGATATTATGATTAATGAAATACAAAAGATCAAATGAAAAGGCAGTTATGTTCTTCCTTTGTTCAAGGTTGAACATGATCAGAATTACTACCCATCTTACTGGGCAGTTGTAGTACAAAAATCACATTGATTACTTCAAAAATGTAGTTTTGCATTCAGGCTGTGATCGGACTGATTTTGATTTAGCTGAACTACCCAAGCTTTGATCTGAAGTTGTCTGCAGCATAATTCAGCTGTCTGACTGCCTCACATGTTGTGATTAAACTATCTGATCTTCCTGTGCTGCTCTTTCTTTTTCTACTCATGGACGGAATAGGTTCCATTCTACAATCCATTCTCTCATTCCTGGTTACGATTTCCAGTTTAGTATGATAATAATAAACAATCTCTTTTATTGCATCTCATTCTGTTACTGAAAATAATCCTTGAGAAGTGTTGCTTCAGATAAAATTGATCGAAGATACTGTTCCATCTCCTTTACTCCTTCATCAGTGTTAACAACTTTTCCAGGACATAGCTCTTATGCCTGATCCCTGGTTCATGCTCCTCAAGCTTTGGTTTCATTTAATTTAGCAAGTGGGGATTTTTTTTAAGCATGCCTATTTGCAAAGTGATTTTTATTTTGGTGAATGTGGGATTTTTTCCATGTGTCTATGGCCCATCCACATATGATGCATGCATTGATCAGCCCAGGTCTATGATAGGGAGCCCTTCTGCTCAAAGTATCTGCCAATGTTAGTAGTTGATCAAACAGCTGGTGTTGCTAGAAGCTCATTTTAATTCACTCTCTAGGATGGCAAGAATTCTTACCTGGTGTGCAAACAGATAAAGATTTACTATTAGTACATTCTAGATCCTGGAGTTCTTTAACTTTCAGGTTTTTTAATCCAGGAGAATTTTTTATCAGAACTAGCTGGCTGTGAGTATGCAGCAGTAAAACTACCTAAAATGCAGATGATTTTTTTGCTCCCAATGAATTTTATTAATGCTTGAAAAAAATTGAAATTCTGTGTGCAGTCTGAGTCATTTTGCAATGAACAAGCTGTTATTTATGTTTTAACATTTCCTGAAGAGACAGTTTCTATAGAACATCAGGAAGCAGCCATAAAAGTGAATATGGGAAAAAACAGGATAGAAACAAGTAGATGCTTTTCGGAATTGGCTCTGCAGAAACATTCCATAGCAAAAGGTGAGATCACATGCAGTACAAATCGCTTGCTTTTGTGAGTTGGCAGAAAATGAAATTAAAATAAAAAAGTGACATCTTATGTGACAGAACCTGAGTAGGCAGCACAGCATTTATCACCTCCTGTTCACTAGCTTTTCTTTTTTAAAATTAGTGAGATTTATCTTATATGACGCCTACTCATGGTCTTGTTGGCATGAACAAAAACAAAAAAAGGAATGTAGGGATATAAAATAACGCTGTGAGTTACTGTAGCCAACAAGAAGGGAAAAATCCATCCCTGATCTATGAAAAACAACTGTACAAGAGTGGATACAGGCCTTAAAGTGTTTTACTTCCTGAGGTTATTTTTGTTTGGTTTTTTTGGTTTTGTGCTCATAAATTCTATTGTCTAGGGAAAGTTATATATCGAGCTATTTTCTACAAAATGAGAGTTAGACTGAGGTCTTGATTTCAGCTGTGTAAATCTGAAGTTATTATGCCAGAGTCAGTGAAGTCATTCTGGGTTTATACTCGCAAGCCTTTAATCAGGATATGTCAGTAAGCAAGAAAATGTGACACATGAAAATCAATGGTTGGTGCTGCTCTTTTTCTTTCAGGCTGACAATTTTGTCATCTTGCTTGCTCTGTTTTCTGTGCTTAGTTTTCTGATTCAGCCAGGCTATGCACTGAGACCAGTAATATTGTCTATTAGGAGACATGGAATCTAGGAGATTTCTGAAAGCAAAACCAAATCAAATCACACCAAGGCAAACCTTACTTAACATAGTTTAATTTTAGAAGACTCAAACAATCGATTACTTGTAATTCTGAATGACATGTAACGGAGAAATTAAGGAGTGCTGTCACAGAAATCTGCAGGTAAGAGGAAGAGCAGAGCAGGGAAGAAGATGAATAATTTTATGAATATATTTATTAAACTGGAGGTTGTAAAAGAGCTCAAGTAAAGTACAGGAGTGAGTGGAAGGATTGGAAGCAAGATCCATAGAGTAACTATATACCAGGTTTTAAAATCCTACTTTTGGGAAGTGGTTGAGGTGAGAGAGAAGCATGACCAATTTTTAGATGTCAGGTTTATGTTATTTTGGATGAGTCACTTTCCAACAGCCGCACTTGAAGAATGCCTCTAAATTTATTCCTAGGGTGCATAGAAACACACACTTAATTACAAGCTGGTGTTGATGCAATGGTACCTTCTTGGTGAATGGGATGGAGGGCAACATCCCTTTCCCTTCCACTGCTCTTAAGATGCCAGTTGCCTCCAAAAGTTGAGGCAACCATTACTTGCAGTCCAGTGGGAGCAAGAACTGCTGTTGTCCTTTTCTCCTCTCCTGCCTGGTGCACCTACATCATCTGACCTGCAGTCATTTGGAAACGGACACGCCAAACCTGCCCTCTGCTTTGTAGTGCCCTTACATGCAAAGCAATGCCTTGAGCAGCATGTGGCTTGCTCTTTTCCAAGCTCTTTTTTGCTCCAGAAACAAATATCTGTGGTGTGAGTGTATCCATTTTGTTTGCATAGTGTACTGCACATTGGGTTCTCTGGTATTTCAGTAAGGATTTAGTACCACACAGACCTAGAAGAAAGGTACACGAATGCAGCACTGTACTTGAACAACACCTTGGTGTACATTTCACGGTGAAAAAGGAAAGCAGCTCAGGTGACAGGCTCCGTGTTGAGGAGTTAACTGTGTAATTTCACTCTGCACTGGGTGCAATGGGAGTTTTGGATGAATGGTGACCGTTCTGCTGTACAATTGCACTACTATGTACTCAATATCTTCCCTGCCCTTTTTACTTTTTAGGTGAGCCATCCTGAGACCATCCGTGTTTTTGTAAATCTTGCAGCCTTGAAAGTAAACCTCATAAAAACCTAGTGAAACACCTGTGACTGTTTGCTAGCTATCAAGATATTTTAGGACATTAAATTGCAATCTGTGTGGATACTACAAGGCTGTGAAATGCATTTATCACAAAGTTTAAGGTGGCTGAATGTCCAGTAAGATCTGAATTTTCCAAAAGCAAAAAAACCCAAACCCGAACCAAACCAAAATAGAAATTAAAAAATAAAAAAAAGAAAAAGCATTCACAACTTCAAGTTATTAACTGACATGTCTCATTTAAGCAGTGCCACTTACAACCAAATATTTAGACTCCAAATCAGGATAATGAAAAACATTTTCATAAGTGTGATGGAGCTTCTAATTGACACTTGTGCTTCCCTGCAGCTGAGGAGGATAAAGTTTCACAGAAGTATGAACAAGTTAACAGCCTGAATTCCTACAGCCTTGACAGACTTTGTGTGGACAATACTTAAATCAGTTATGTCCTTTACTCTTAACTTCTTGCTAAATTCTTTTGCTAATAAGGAGAGAAGTGAATAAAGTTTGTCACCTAGCAACCTTAGATGAGTTCTCTGAATAGTTTTTGAATGAATAGTTGCTGATGGATTCCTAAAAATAGCTGCTTTGTTTTGTTTTGTTTGTGCGAGTGGAAGGTGTGGTCCCCCATATGTGCTTGTGTGAAATGATAAGCAGGCAGCTGAAGGGAAAGTGACACACGAGAGGAAATAAAAATGGAATCATATGGTGTAATTGCCATGCATATATATAGGAACTCTGCTTCTATTCTTTTAAGTCAGCTCTGCATAAATTTGCATGACATACCTCAAGTTCCCTGCCTATTTCATGGCACGCTACTCAAATTCTTTCCAAGAGGAGAAATGCTAACATAGATACTTGGGTATGTTAAACAACACTCTCTTCATCCCACAAAGTAGAAAAATTAGTTCAGGGACTCATTATTTGCTTATGTTAGGTTGTAAGATTGTTAATTCTTGCCTGCAATAGACTTCACCCTTGGATCTTAGACTTAAATAGCAACTGGTAGAAGTAATTAAAATTGCATCAATGGCAGCTGCTGAGTGAACGGGACAAGGGTGGATGTGGCCACTGCAGTTGAGAGGAAGGGTGGAAGGTGTGGGCAAGGACAGCTTTGCATCCTTTTCTGTAAATGGTGTTCACAGGGAGGGGGTTAAGAGCCCCTTCAGCTCATCAAGTAAATTTCACCTGGACAGTGAAGAGTCACTGTTTTCTCAGTGCAAGGTGATGTCCTGTAGCAATTAAAAAGCTTGTTAGCCTTTGGAGAGTGGGTTTCCTTACTACTGGCTCTACAATCACCAGCCCAATGATGTAAAGCACCTTCATGACCTTTTCAACTGACCACCGACAATTCCCCTTCTGAAGTGCCGTCTCTTGGTGACAAAATCAGTTGAGTAGTTTTACAAGGCCCTGCTGCCAGATTAAATGTCATGGGATGTTCCTATGAGAAAATGAGCAGGGTAATACTATAACCAACTTATGTGTGTTTGTTTAGGACAGTGTACCCCACCTCAACAACATGGCAGACTGTATTAATAAGTTACAGTGAGGTCTTATTGTAAGTTGTGCTGAGGGTGTAATTTTGTATGATTATAACCAGCAATAAAGAGAAAGGTTGATTTCCTTAGAAACAGAAAGCTTCTGATTTCTCCAAACATAAAAGCCAAAGTATTGCAACTGCTATTTATTTTTGTAAGTGGAGACACTTCATGCAGTAATTTAAAGCACATTATTTTTCTTCCATGTAGGCGCTCACTTTAAGAATAAAGACAGTACTATAGAATGCTTCTGAATTCTTTAAAAGCTTCCTTGAGTTTTTCTTTCAGCTTCCAATGTTTTGTTTAAAAAATTAGAAACACATTGTTGTGATGAAGCCCATTCATACGATGAAGACTAAACAAAGGCCTGGCAGAGTTCAAGAAGTATTTGGACAATACCCTTGTGCACATGGTGTGACTCTTGGGGATGGTCCTGTACAGAGCCTGAAGTTGGACTTGATGATCCTTCTGGAACCCTTCCAACTTGGCATATTCTGTGATTCTGTGATCCTATGTGTGACACACACCTCTTAGGGTCACTGGGCACAGAGGCAGGAGCATCCATCTGGCACACGACGAAGAACGGGAGTGAACTCACACACAGCTTGCTCTGGTCCCATGGTGTGGTAGAAGCTGAAGAATGCCTGAGGTTTTGGACAAAGCTGTGAGATGAAATCCAATGATCCTTACCATCAGGATCTTGACAAAAAATATGAATGTAGTCATGTCCAACCTCATTTTCACCAGAGGGGAAAAAAATTTGGCTATCTTGTGGCAGCTAATGAGAAGTAAAATCTCAGTAAGGTTTAAGCAGTTTGCAAGAGGCTCTTAGTGAAATTATCAAAATAAAAGTGAACTTCCTGTAGAGGTAGAAAATGTTTACATCAAAAATATAACTCTGAAGGTCTTCCAGGCTGAAGACTCCTGCTCTATATACTATTTTCTTGTCCAGATGCTGTTTCTGCCTTGAGTGCTGTTGCTCTTCTCTGCATCCTTCTCTGTACCTTGTTCTATTGTATGTTCCTGGAAACAGCATATTGTTGTGATGGGGGATTGGTGATTGAATGAAGATTTCTCGTTCATACATGAAATGATTCCTCTCCAGTCTTATGAGTGCTTTCCCTCTCTCTCTTTGAGGCTGTCATGCATTTTACATAAGTTTGAATCTTAATATTTTCTACCATTTATAATTGTTATTTTCTGGTGAGTTTGTTTATATCCATATTAGTTCTTGTCAGATTACCATGGCATTTTTGAGAAAGAGAACCTTCCCCCTTTTCTGTCACTTTTTTTCAAGCTGTTTTCTAAATCCACCATTGCTGAGTCAGAGTTTACTTTCTCTGTGTGTGTGTGTGTGTGTGTGTGTGTGTCTTTCAGCATTTTACAANTAGTGAAAAAACCCCTAATGGATGTACGTTAGCAACGGAGTAAGTGCCTAGGAGATACTGAATAAAGACTTCTAGACTTTTCTTGACAATATAGATTTTCTTTGTAAAGAGTGGTACTGACCACTTCTTAGTTTGGAGAGGGCCCTAATTGCAATATTTGACCTTCTGTTTCGTCTTTTGCAATGGTTGTTACAGAACGATCATAACTCAGACTGGATCAAAGATAAGTTTAATGAACCAGAGACTTCATTAACATTTTTCATTCCATATCTCACTACTGGATTAAAAGGACTTTCATGTTCTTTGAGGAGAAAATGTGTCGGCTCTCCGTAGGACACCCTCAGAATCCCTGTTGGACTTAGTATCATAGGGTTAGGATTATACAAAGCAACAACAATCTTTATCCCCTCCACTTTGCCTATATCTTTCCTTCAAAAAATTTTCACATATTTGTGCTTAGCTGGATGAATCGATGTATGTTTTTTATCTTTCCGCTCCCCCCCCGCTGTACTCTCTAACCACTGGGTTTGAATGGACTTTGAATTAAAATGTCATAGGTATGTGTATGTGTACGTGTATGTGTGTTTGTTTCTTTTTTTGGTCATGATCTTAAATAGTAGAAAACATTTTGTCCTTGTTCAGGAAAGGGCTGTTGTTTTCGCTTTGCAGTCCAGTCCACCTTGCACATGTACGCAATGGGCTGAGAGAGGAGGAGAGTTCCTGTGAGAGTGAATTTGTTTTGCTGCTGTTGATAGAGGAGTAGGAAGGGTCAGGATGGAGAATGTTGTTTCTGAATGATGATGTCTTTGCAAAAAACACCTCTCAGGAATACTTGTCACTGAGTATTTACCACTCAAACCAGCAGCCACTCTGGCTTTCTGGAGGTCTGCTGGAGGCTGTGTAGGACCAATGATGATCTATTTTCACCTTTTACAATCTATTACAGTTGTGAGAACTGAAGTTGCCTACAGCCCAACCCTGCAACATTTTGTCAGAATACAAGTGTTATATTCTGAAGACCGTTCCCAGTCTATCTAGATCACCTGACTATATAAGATCCAGGATTGTTGATGAAGAAGCACTTTTTGTGAAGTTTCTAATAAAAATTATAAGGATCTCATGGAAGCAATACAATTTGCTCTAGAGGACTTTTAAACAGAAACACTAAACTACTGCATTTCATACATTTATATGGATGAAGAAAAGTGAACTAGGTGATTTGATCACTGCAGAGAAGCTGGTTTTGTGCCAATTGACAGTTGAAATTAGCTAGGAAATTGCTCAGAGGACTGGAATTTAGTTACTCAAATTTAAAATTAGAAGAACATTTTGTACTGTATGCAGGAAAATATATCTGTAATATTTGGTACAAGCTAACATTAGTCGGAGTAATTAAATTCAATGTTTTTAAAGATTAATAGATGTTTTACTTCAAATGCTCTAGCAAGAAGGGAAATAGGAGGAAAAAAGTATTTCTCTGCCATGTTTTCTTCTTTCATGTGTTCTTGTATGTTAATTTGTGAATGTCAGAGAAGTGGCTAATTGGATGGATTCTCGTAATTTTAGGTAGTTTTCATAAGCAAATTACTGCTTTAAGAATATGAACTACATTTCTGAAAGTCATATAAGAGGATAAAAATAGAACTGACTGAGAAAGGATTTTCAGTTCTGAGAGAAGTATTGATTTATTGTTTACCTTGGAAATATTCAGGAATATTTAAAAAAAAAGAAAAAGAAAAAACCCTACAACATTCTTCTCCACCATGCTATTTGCAGATGATTTTATTGCAAGGGAAATTCTTGACACCTCCACGAAGGGAGAATTGAAAGAGCAGTTGTAGAAAGCTGTTTTCCTGTATTTCCTGCCTTCCAAAGCCATGGCAAGTCAGGTACTTATCAAAATGCTGAGGCCAGGAGGAATATGTCAAGCCTGCCTCATCAGCCAAGCTGTAAAGCCTGCCACGGTAAGATGGGACTGTGATCTCTGAGATAGGTGAGGTGATTCTTCCAGTTTTGGGAAACTGAGATTTAAGAACCTTTTAAAATCGTCAATATCTGTGTCCTCTGTGTGATCAAGCAGGATTCCACAGCTGCTTGATAGAAACCTTACAGTTTACCTGCTCACACCTAATCCCCACCACAACACTCAGTAAAGTTACAGTGGAAGCAATAAGGAAACCCACGCTGGTAAGCACATGACTCATGTTGTGTGTGAGGTAAAACAGTTTCTCTGCTGTTTTGGTTTACTATTTTAAATTGCGTATGTATTTTTTATTTAGTTCTTATTTTTATTAAATCAATGTGCAAATATAATCGCTTTGCGATCCTTGAAATCTTGAAAATGCTGAAAAATATTTCGGTCTTTGTAGGACTGAAAGGACTTACACTCAGACTATCAGCCCTTGTGGTAGCATCGCTTTGGCCTCACAAAATTATCTGATTGCATGAAGAAAGACTGAAAACAGTGATATCTCATTACAAGGTATTGAGTATTGCCCTCAGACACATGGTAATTGGCCAGGTCTCTGCCTTCTCTTAGGAGCTTGTACTAAGGCAAGAAAACACCAAAGCAAAATCATATAATGCAGAATTTGATGATGCATGATGGCAGACCAGCCTTTTATCTCCATCTCTTCAGATGCTTTTAGAAGCCAAGCAGAAGCTAGCCCACAGTGCAGCAGACATCTGAAATAAAAATAAAAATTTCTGCTCTCTGAAATTGACTATATAAATAAGACCCGTAACAGAATGAATACTGACAATAGGCCATGCTAGATAAGATGGGGTTATTCTGATAAGTGCTTTTGAAAGCAATTTTATTAAAAGAAATAGATCTTATTTTCTGTTATGTGGCATATTTGTTGTTGGGGTTTTTTTACCTTTCTGTTTTCAATGAACAGACAAGAGAGTGGGAGTAGATTGTGCTACAACAGAAGTGAAAGGAGGAAAGTTCATTCACTGGAAGTGGTAGTTACAGTGGAGATCAAGTGAAGCTACAGAACTCATCCTGGCAAGTGGAACTTTTTCTCACGCAACCCAGTTTTGTGAGTAAAAAGTGTTTACATTTGGAGTATTGCATGTATGTTGTCAGAGAGCAATTTGATGCTTTCTCTGTTTGGCATTCTAACTGTACACTGATTAGTTCAGAAAGCAGTCAGGAGAGCTGTGTGCAGTGTCCTGTTAAAATGGTATCTTAAAATACCAGGTTTTCCAGCCCAGAGAATCGGCAAAACAAGTGACAGCAAATGATTTGATAGGATTTTGGATGTTGGTCTCCAGAGGTCCCTTCCAACCCTAATAATTCTGTGATTCTGTATATGTAGTGTTACTTAGAACCAGCTCTGTTAATCAACTAAAAAGTGGAAAAGAGATAACATTTGAGATGTAAACAGCAAAATAACAAAATAGAGAAGTAATTATTTTGAACACTGGTTATGGAGAGAAAAGCAAGCACTAGTCTATTAGAAAATGTAGGATTTTTAGGTAGCAGTTCCAAAGAGATGGAAGTGTTGGCAACCTTAAGATATCATCCCCATCCTATATTTAAAATCAATTCACCTTAGTAGAAAATGTGTGTGGATCTTGAAAAGATTTTTCTGTAAGATTGAAGCTCTATGCCCCTTGCCTGACAATATATAAGGATAATCAGTAAAAGATGTCAAAATTGTTGTTTTTCTCATAATTTAGTGCACCAGTAGAGTAACCATGTGACTGAAGATATATTGAGACCTCTGAATTTAAAGTTTCTTTTGGGCTTGATTGTATTCTTGCTGTGCTCATTAAATTTATTTTGGCCATCAGAGCCAAGGTGTGATAGAAAAACCTGTTTGTTAATAATTATTGTTATGGAGAATCAAAAAAGAGTACTCATTACTGAACTCTGGGAAAAGATTAGTCAGCATACAGCTGACTTTGACCTTGAAATGCAAAGACACAGAACTGTGTGGGAGTCAGGGAGAGCTCTGTCATGACTTAACTGACATCCATCTACTCCTGTAGATGTGTTTTAATTGCACATTCTGTCTTCCTTTGGAAATCAACCTTTTGAAGCTTCTTTTCCTAGAATGCAGTTAAATTGCTCTGCAGGGAGAGGGTATGCTATGAGGAGCAAATGGGAAGTCTACAAGATCATTGATGTTACACAGAAGTCAGGAGACAGAAAAATACCCATATCAACAAATATGAGTTCATTAAACACCTTATGATTGACTATGACATTGATTTTAATATACAAATTAAGGTACATGTGTTTAGTGTCAGGGGAGAAGACTGAAAATGAAAATCAGCGATGATTAGAAATCCCATACTGTGTTTGGGAAGGAAAGGTATTCTGTTCTCAGTGATAGGTATGGCTCACAAAAATGTCTAAAAGCACAAATGAAGAAGAAATATGTATGCTTTGTTTTTTGAAGAGGAACAAAACATGGAGTGAGTACAAGGAGAAAAATGTAATAATTGTTGTCTTTATACTAGCATACATTATTTTGGTCTGTGAAGTAAATAAGCTTTGTATAGATGTCAGTAGTCTCCTTACAGTCTATAGAAATTAGTATTCAAGTAACAGAATAAAACACATTGGAAAAAAATATCTTTTAATTTTCTGGTTTATGTACTGTAACTGTTCGCATAAATGCTATTGGTTCCTGTTAGAATTTAGATATATTTTCTATGGTGATCTGAATTTATTATGCTGCCCTGTAAGGTTGCCAAATACAAATTGCTGTAAAGTGAAATGAAATTTGGTTGCTTTCAAGTATCTCAAGAAGTAGAAATATCAGAAATTATGTTCTTTCTGTGCTACTAACTGAAATTATGCTGTGGAATTTAAGCAAATATATGTAAATGTATTTTATGACATGATGAATGAATTATGTAAAGCATCTATATTCTGTATAGTTTTTAATTCATCTTCATTAACTTGGGTCATGGTTAGCCTTCACCCTTCTAGAGGTAGAGCAGAGACTCCTGCATTCTGAGGTGGGATAGTCCTTAATCCCAGAGTTGCAAAGGCTGTGCTTCCTAGGAAGAGGTCACTGAGATGGCAGTGCCCTGTTTTCAACAAGCTGGCCACTTGTATAGGACTGGCTTGATTTTCTCCTCCATTAAAAGTCAAGGACATCGCCTCCAAATGAGACAGAAGAGCACTTCTATTCCCTCCTGCAGGACATTTTTTCTATGATGCCTATTGCTGTTTGTGGCTAAATGCCACAGCACCTTTCTGAGAAAGTGCTTTCCACATTTGCCAGGCAGACGGTGACTGCTAGAGTGATGTTAGGATATTCCACAAAAAAACCCATCACAGAGAAATCTCATGTTGGAGCTAGAGTGAGGAACATCTGTATTTAGACTGTGTATTTTGAAGTGATTTCTTATAATTTTGTATAAAATTTTGTATAATTTTTGTGTTAGTGATGGGCTGTCATAGAATGGGTCAGGTTGGAAGGGATGACAGTGGCTCTTTTTGTCCAACCTCCCTACTCAAGCAGGTCATCCTAGAGCACATTACACACAATTGCATCCAGATGGTTCTTCTCCAGTGAGGAAGACTCCACAACCTCTCTGGGCAATCTGTTCCAGTACCCTATTAACACATTGCCGCACATTTAACATCCAGGATTTATAGCTTCCTTTGCTACTTTTTATGCCACCAGTGGGACTACGCATATTCTGTGGCATTAATTAGGCATTTTACATCTGATTTGGGGACAGACAGAGGAACTTAATCTATTATTATTAACTAATGAGCAAATTCTACTTTCTGATGATTAAATTTTCAAAAGTAATTTGAAATATAGATTGTACATCCTTCACAGGGAGACATTATCAGATGGACTTCATTAATTAATCAGCAACATTCAGTACATAGGATGGCTGTGCAGGTGCTAGAATAAAATGACCATTATTTGAGTTCATGTTCATATTTTTCATTGTTTCATAGGAAAATGGCCCAAGGCTTATTTTCTCTGTGATGTTAGCTCCATTTATAACTCAAATTCCATTCTAAAGGAGAATGCCTTAACTTTAATGTATGTTAGTACTTCTGCATAGAGCTGTTACTCTGGATCACCCAAACTGATCTTGCCTCAAGTTAGTGCAGCTTATTAGACTGTGTGGATGTGGACTGTATCTGTATTCTTGCTGCAAGTCATATGTTGGTGTGCTGTTATTCCCCACTTCCCCATACAATAAAACAAGTGAATTTCTCCCACAATTCTTTTTTTGAACAGAAAATGTTGTGGCTCAGCTTATTGCTGCAAAGAGTTGTGTGCAATCCCTTTAGAAATCTTTGTGCCAGATGCGGGCCGTGGTTGTGCCTTTCATAGGATCAGCTCTCTGTGTGCTATCCTGCAGTGAAAAAATTACTCTTGGAGTGAAGACAGACTACCTATTTTGTACTTCCTTTAGTGTCTGAAAAAGAAAGTAACCCCCTCCCTCCCTCCTCAGTACCGAGGTCTCTGTGTTTGGAGGAGCACAGTGGCTGACACAGCAGAACAGTCTTGGAGAGAGTGAGGCATAAAAGCAGCACAGGGTAAGGTCAGACGTTCTCCTTGCTGTGTTGTGGACAAAAGAAAGGACTGAGCTTTACACTGTAAGGACTCATGTCAAATGTCTGAACCCCATGGTCCTTCAGCCTGGAGGACTAGGACCTCAAACCAGCACTGAGATGATGGATGAAGCTCACACAGTGGAAGTTTGGCCTGCTCCATTGTTTTTCAAGGGTCCTATTGTCACAGAATGATTCAGGGGCGTTTCTGGGGGAGTAGCCGCAAGATGTGAAATCCATACTGCTGATTCATCTGTGTGCTGCTGTTGAAAGTCAAACTGTTAGGAACAGAAATGAATATGAACAGAAACATGCTGATTTAAAGAAAAATGTTGGAAAATGCAGTCCTGGCTATAGGCTGTTTATAATCCAATAAGGTAAACAAGTTATGTCCATTGAGAATTTATGCAAAGTCTCTACGGATTGAAATTATCCTCTGAATTTTGCTCAATTCCGTGACAGTGACAAAGTCATCCATGTAGAATTAGCAGAGATCACAATGACAGAAAAGATTCACCTTGTGTAGCCCCAGGAAGAAAGAGTGAATGTCATTTTAAGATGTGTGGTGCAGAGAATAGCTTTTTGGTCCTGAAAATGCCCGGTTCTTAGAGCAGTCAAGAACATCAGGACAATCAAGTCTTGAATTATCCTGATCTGAGGCTGGGTCAGAACGTTACTGCTAAATAGCCATGATACAATGATTATCACAACAGGTTCAGATTTAGCCCTTTCGCTACAATAATGCAGAACTGCATAAAAATCAAGAAACTACTTCCAAGAAATGAAAAGGAATTGCCAAAATTTAAAACAAAAAATGTTTGTGACATAACATGGAGATTGCTTAAGTATAACATAGTGGAATGACAGAATAAATGTTTTCTATTTATGGAAAAAGAAAACTTGGAAAAGAATTCCAAATAAGTCTTCAACGTTAAACATCAGGAGGAGTTAAGAGGCCTAAAATGAACATCACATTCAAATAGAAAAAGAACATAAACAATTTAAATGTAAAATTAATAAGACAGGGAAAAAAAAGACTTTGGGGAACAATTTTCTAAAGATGTAAAAATTAAAAATATACTTATTTGTCAAACATATTAGAAAGCCTGCCAGAAAGGCTGTGGGGCCAATAGACAGTCATGCTTTAATAGCAGTTCTCACAGGGCAAAAATGCAGAAAAATTAAACCAATTCTTTTCAGTGAACGTCAACTCCAAGAAGACATTGAAGCCAGAGAGCTTTGTATTACATGGATAGGAGTTTGAAACAGAACTTTCTCAAATGAAGGTGTCAAGAATAAAATTTAGAAGACAGATGAAGTGAATGCAAACAAATTACCAGAATGGTACACTATTTATCTGGGAGCCCTAAGAGAACATAAATATGAAAATGGAAGTTTTTGGCTATGCTATGTAGTCCATTGATTTAATCAGTTATGGTACTCGCTAGAGGAGAATGAAATGGCAAATATAAATTTAACTTTTAAAAAGGATTAAAGTGGACTAGGGAATTTAGACGATCTATAGATTTGGTGATGTGTGAACTGTTAGAAGACATCTCAGGACTAATAGACAAAAGGGTAAGAACAATATCAGGAGGGAGAACTAACACAGCTTTTGAAAGGGGATTAATGTCTTTCAAATCTATAAGAATTGTTTGGTCATCACTGAATATACAGAAGAAGTGACCCAGTTGATACTCTGCTGAAAAACTTTATTACAAGGTCCCTTGCTGAACACTCAAGTTGTGGTAGGCTGAGGAGAAGGTCCTCTGCATATTAATAACTTTTTAAAAGGTAAGAAAAGTAAAGTAGGAATAAAGAGTCATATTTCCCAAGGGAGAAAGTTGATAATGGAATTCCTTAGTCATCTGTGCTGAGAAATTCACTGCTAAATATGCTAATAAATAGTTATACATGAAATAATTAAAGTGTGTGTGTGTGTGTGTGCGCGCGTGTATGCATAAATGTATGCTTATACCTATATTTGAATATATTGACAACAACATAACATGAAATTCATATTCTGTATCTACAAATGCAAAGTAAAGCACAAAATGAAAATCTGCTGTGTCTATATGCTCACATTAAGGAGATCTAAATCAGCACCACATCAACATGCAAGACAGAGGACCCCGAGTCCCTGGAGGTTGTTCTCTAAACACATTGGCTCAGTGCTCAGCACTGCTCACAAAAAGCAGACAAAACATTAAGACTGTTAGGGGGAAAAAGAAGGTGACGGTTACTGGTTTGCCTTTTATGATAATGTGGATGAGCATAGTTCACATTTATGGAGGTCTGGACATCATTCCTTGCATTTATAAAAAGTGCAATATAATTTTAAAAACACAGCTCTCTCTGTTGGCATACATATGCACAATATATATATACTGTGGTAAGAATTTTTAAGGTATAGAGCAGATCCTATGCAAGGAGAAATTAAATAGCCTGATATGCTTCAGATAGCAAGGGAGAGAGCTGAGAGAACAGATGTCATGGGGCAGCAGGTTTCAGGTATGTACTTTTTCTTCAGGGCAGAATTAGTTTTGGAACTCACTGATATTCATAGGGTCTAAAAATATAGACGTGTCCAAATAGTGATTGCAAAATAAGTATATAGAAATACATCAGTTGGAAGTTGTGGCTGCAGTCCCACAGCAGTTTCATGTAACTTCACTGACTAGCACTGCTGTGCTCTTGCCCCATCCAAAGCCAGATGTCAATTTGCCCCTGCCCCACAACTCTCTTCTGCTGGCATCAGCATACACCTGATGCTGTGATGAGCCATTTCAGGTTTCTGAAATGTAGGACCATTAGTCTCTTAGTTATGTTCTTTTTTTTTACTCAGTTACTTTTTTCTTAGAGTTACTTTTCTGTCACTTCTTTTTGTTGGTATGTGCCTGGATCAAGGAATATGCTGGACTATGTTGTTGGGGAGTAGGGTGATGTTGGCTAAATCTGCCTTATAACTGCACCCTGAGCTCTGAGAAGGATGTGGAGGAAGTCAATCTGTCTGTTCTTATACTTCTTGCTGAAGCACTTTTCACAGCTTGTTATCACAGGCAGGGTGGATGGGGTCCAGTTCACCTTGTTTGTATTCTTAAAGCTTGTATTGGTTTGCTGGTTTGTCTCTGTTAGGTTTAGCTTCCTTGCAGCTAATGAGGCAGGTCATACTTTTCTCTTTTTTGAGAGATAGCTGCAAGGCTTGCAAATCAGTTTTAGGCCAGTGCAAATAAAGGGGCTAGAAAGCTCTTCATGCAGTACTTTTCCCTCAACTAGGTTGTTTCATCTGTGGCCAGAAGGGACAGGAACTTGCAAGGTGCTCTTACACTCTTGTCTAAACATAAGGCTATACACTCCTGTGTTTCCTTTCATGGCTCTGACTCTCTTAAGGGAAGATGATACATTTTGGGTCAGAACTGGCTGGTCTTAGGAATCATGTCTGAAAAATATTACTTCATATTTTGAATTTTCTCTCACCTGAGAGAGCCATTCCTGTTGCTTCATGCCTGTATGGGACACACCAGATCTGCATGATCCTGCTTGGGAACAGGATGCATTTTACCCGAACTGAGTTCCAGGATATGAAGCCATGCACCACCATGTGTTAACATACAGTCAATATCGGACCTAACCTTTCTAATTAATTAATTTGTGGCCAAAATAGAGTGATCTTACAGACAACACCCAGCAGATAGATATAGTTTGTAGAAGCATTGTTGGCTAATTGGCAGCTTACATTAAATGCCTTTGGGCAGAAGCCACACACTTCACAGACGGGTATGTCTGCAATTAAAAAAAGAAGTGGGAGTGCATGGAAGAGCTGCTGCAAACTATTCTCTCATCTCTTCTAAGAGCCAAGGAAATTCATAAATTCTCTGCAATATCTAGTTTCCAGAATTCAATAAAAGAATTAATTGAAATTTGGTATCACTTAAGTATTATGATCTTACAAATTCTGACAACTTTGAGAGGAAATACTGGTGTTTTGCATGAAATATAGTGATTTAATATCAACATTAGCACTCTATCTGATTATTAATCTCTCAACATTTGCAATATCCTAATTTTGCATCATTATGTGGTGTTCAGTGCAATAGTCATATATTTTTCAAGAATAGAGAGTCTTTAAAGAGAATGAGGGAGGAAATGAGTGTTTGCACAGGACACTAGATTTTTCTGAAACCATTGTACACCTATTTCTGGGCTCTTGTTTCCATAAATAATAGATTGACAGCTTTGTGGTTTCCAGAGGATACACGGTGCATGTAGATGTCGAACAAATACATTAAGATATCTTTTTTTTTTTTTTTTTTTCTGTGATCAATACCTCAGTGTAAAGTTTTTATTTTTCTAAATAAAACTCATTATTTAATTTTTCTGGTGCTTTAAATGATCTCGAGAGTACTGTGACAAAAAACGTGGGGAAGAAAAAGAAAGAGGAAAGAAGATGATTGCATTCATCCCTCCTGAGCAATTAGAGTTCCCACATGTTTAACAGAAGGTTTCCTAAGAAAGACAAGGTTATTTGATGGAGATATTTAACTGATTTCTGCTATTTGATAGAAAAATCTAATCGATTTCTATTACTTGCTGTATCTTATACCACTCCCAAGTGACAGCTTTAATACAGAAATGTATTTTTTCTGACTGTTGAGTTTGGTAAAATAAGTACACTAAGCTTAAATGTTGCTCACAGAGGCAGGTTATAAGGCAAACTGTGATGAAGGATAAAGCAGAAACCATGATAACATCTTGTTGTCATGCATTAGTAATCTTCAGGAACTAGTTTTCTCTTTTTGATCTGCTACCCCCAACTGTTTTCTGGTGAAAGTGTGGACTCCAAGTTGAGAGTGAATGTCTTAGTGAAACCAGGTATGTTTTCCTTGCCTTTCCAAGATTCCTTAGAAGGGAAATATTCTGTGTGTGTGTGATTCTGTATGGAATATGGGTTTGTGATAGCCAGTGCATTTGATTTTTTTCTTCATCCTTTTTCATGCTAATTTTTAATGGTTAAATAAAATGATTAGCTTTCTATAGAACTCTCTGGAAAGTAGCGAGAGGGATGTCTGAGCCTGGTTAGGGAAGGAAATAACAAGACTGACAGCCAAGGGGGCCAGAGCCCAGGGCTGGGCTCCTGCAGGGAGGCCAGCACAGTGGAGAGATATAGCTATTAGTCAGTCCTCAGAAACAACAGAAAGGAAACTTTCTGGGGACCGAGGGACTGTAAGCAGAGATACCACACAGAGGAAAGAACAGGATTATAAACGTTCATTTCTACTCTGAGATAGTGGCTTTGAGGTTGTTCGTGGTTAAAAAACTGTTTGATGAGCTCACTTTAAGGAGATGATTCACATAGGTCCTACTCAGAGCTCTGTCTGACTTGGGAGTCCTTCACATACTCATCTTTTCGTGCACTGGTTGGCATTGCTAACTACATCTCACACTTAATACATGAGTCTGATAGTTGCATCTGTCTAGTAAAAACTAGAAAGGAGATGTGAAAGCTTATGATCTAGTTGCAATCCATCATTTTGGGTGATGCAGCATTGCCACAATAGGATCTAGGACTACTTGGAAGAATTGGGCCTGTACTAAGCAGAGGAACTCTTTCAAATCCTGATAGGCAGGAGTTTTAGTAGGAAACCATGATCCTAAGAGTCTCTTCTTTTTTTTGGGAAGCATTTGCTCTGATCATCTCCTTAACACAGTGAACTCATGGCATGTTCTATGAATAGCCAGAGAGAAAAGTCTCCTCTTTTCTTCTTTGCCTCTTCATATATCAAACCCCACAGTTCTGGGATACAGTAAGGATAATGATGAAATATTGCCATGCTTGTCATAGACCAAGAGGTCAGAAGTGTCTATCTGTGAAATTCAAAAAGGTGTTTAGAAAGTAAACTAACCAACTTTTCATGTATACATTGAAATGTTCTATAGAGCAAAACTGAACAACATCTGCTTTTAATTTTTGGGTGAAGCTCTCAGTACTGCTTAGCATTCCTAACCAAGGCCCTCTGAGAATTCGGTATAAAAGCATATAACCCAAATTTCAGTGTACAAAATCCTCTCCTTTATAAACTATTTGTAGGCTGAAACATTTCCATGAAGAATAAGAATGGGTCTTCTCCCTCTGTGTCAAAATAAGCTCCACTGTTGCCCACAACAGTGTTTGATGACACCATCGTTGGCATATGGCATATCGTTCGTGTAATAAAAGGACGTCATATTTGTAGTAAAATTTAGTGTAAAGATTCTTTTATTACTGCTGGAAGCATTTTCATAAGAGTTATATGTATGAGGAAACACCTATAGGTACCTCTTAATTGATGAGAGCCATCTAACATATTTTTGAGCCCAAGACATATGCAACCAAAGTCAGAAACTGTAGCTTAGTGTTTAAAGTGAAATATTGCCTAAGAACTTTCTAAAGACCGACATGATGACCTAGAGTGATGTTTTTGATTCTGTTTTCTGCAGTATTGATTGATTCAGTCACAGATACTATTTTTTCATGAGTTGTTCAGTGGGTACATGTAAGCTGGTGAAAATTTTGAGTCTGAATATGAGGCCTCTTACAAATATGTCAAGGGGAGGTGGTGATGGTATAGCTGAGTGGTTTTGACATTTTCTGTGTCCTCTTTTAAACAATATCTTTATTATAAATAATTTATATAACATGTAACATAAAAATAAGGTATACCCTTTTTCTTCAATAACACTTTTAAATGATGAATCTCCAAGAGAGAGATAAGAATATTTGGCCTCCTACTAGTCAGACGAGGGCTGCTTTTAAAACACACTTGATACTGCCTATCTTATTTTTCTCCTTTTTTTCCCATTGTATTATTTTATTCATTAGATGTATGTTTTACATGATTCCCAAAGTCATGACTGATTCGCATTTTGTATTGTCTCTGTCTCCGGAGTTTATGGTACTTGGGGTAAAGTTGGATGTATTAAGAATTTCCAGGTATAAACAAAGGCAAAAGCAAAACTGATGTAACAGTAGCTCATTTAAAAAAATCACTATCCTGGAGGTAGCTTAGAATTTCAATGCATTAAAATTAGAGAACTTTCCACGTGAGAATTTAGAAACCCCTAAACCCAGCTTTGGTATACAAATTAATGTAAATTAATACAGTATTTTAATGAGGTGATAGAAAGTTGCATTAAGGAAAAAAAGGCAGCTCTGGAAAGAATTTTTAGGGAGGTTACGTAGAAAATGGATGTAGACGGTATGAGGTGACAGATCACAATCAGAATGTAGGAAAAAAGCACATACAACCAACAAATACCAAAGTATTGTGGAACTCACTAAGAATGCTATCAGTATTTGGAAATACTCTTTAATACTCTTAGTAAATACTAAAAACTAACTTTTCATTAGGGGTTGAGATAGGAAATGAGTTAAAAAGTGTCCTCTGTCTTCTCTAGAGGTGCTTCTGCAATGAACAATTCTTAAGAATTTGTGGGGTTTTGCTATGGAAGTATGAGTAAAATAAATTTGTTCTAAGGCTTGGAAAGTTTATTCTGACCCATAAAATATATTCTTATCAGATTAAAAAGAAACATTAGTTTTCAATTGTCTATTGGGGATAAGGAGGAAAATGGGGGTTTACCTTTTCCAGTCTTGTATTCAGGTGGAAAACTGTTTTCACAGAGTAAGGGCATTAGTGGGATTGTACCACAATGTTTGAAAAGCCAACGTCTCTCTACACTCTAAACTATAACCTGCATAAAACAAAAGTTTTACTAGAAATTTAAGTAATTATGTGAAGGCATGGGACAAACACTACTCAGACCATATTGTCCTCAGCTGGAGAGAAAGCAGGATTTGTTTTCCAGTATTATGGCTGTTAGAAAGGGATCAAAACCATCCAGAGATGCACAGAGACTTGTACACAAATATTCTCAGGGGTAGTTTCAGCCTAGACCTCTGGAAGATAGTTGAGCCATAACACGAAGAAAGTGTTCTAAAGCTGAGAAATGTTGAGAGCTGGACTAATTTTCACATCCTTGTAATTTGGTAGAAATGACATTTTAATGGCATGTTTGAATAATCAGCCAAACTCACAGGCTACTGGCCAACCAAAAGGAAACCTTGCACTTTGAACCTACACATTTTCAAGTGTGCTACAAGAATATTGTACAGACTGCTACATAACTATATGTTAATGAAGCCATCAAGATGCTATAATTATTATTGTTTTAGTTATTTATAGAGACCACATAATGTGCAAATTTGTATCAAGTAGCTGCTATTAAAGAGCAGCACAACTTGCAGAAAGGTTATACCCTGATGGTACATTTAGCAGCAATGAGGTGTATTATACCCCCTAAAAATAATTCAGGCAAGAATAACATAAAGGCAAATAAAACAGGATGTGATTGCTGTGCAGAAAATGCTCTGCAGGACAAGGACTCATACAATACCAACCCTTCCCAAGGCAAACTTTATTACTGCTGGTGATGCCTCTCAGGGAGCAGGATGGTTGCAGAGGCTGGTGAGGGTGGGAGTCTTGACAGTGCTTTGCAGGATCGAGCCTCAAGCTGGTAGTGGTGTTGTAAAATACAGTGTCTCAGATCATTTCTTGGGACTACTGTCACATCACTGTACAGGGTGTGGCTGCTGGGAGGGTGGAGTGTGTGTGTGTATGAAATCTTTCCATTTAATAGGCTTGTTTGACACCAGCAATTATCAGCTATCCGCTGTCTGTGAAGTATTTCCCCTGTTCCAGCAGCTGGGCTGCTGTTTTCCTGGCTCGCTGCATTGTAAAGATTAGATTGCTGAGATGCTGCAGGCTGAATGATAACTATGGCAGACTGAAAGGGTGATTCCTAAAGTGCTCCTGAGAGCCTTGTTGATTTATTTATTTATTTTCCGCCCTTACTGCTTGCCAGTAGGAGTCTTATAACTGGTGCTGCATCAACAATCACTCTAGGTCAAGCTGCATTAGCCCCAGCACTAACCTTCTAAAAGATTCAGATTTATGAATCCAATTATAGGGGTTTACAGCTTGTTTAGCTTTGTTGTTGCTGTTATTATTGTTATTTATTTCTGACTGTGTTTAGCTGCACTCAACCCATTTCAGGGTAATTGGGGAGGTTTCTTTTGATAAAGTTTAGGCTCAACAATATAATGACAGGGCTGCAGTACAAATCTTTCCTTTTGTCCTTCCCCATCTGACAGCTGTTGATGTCAGCCTATGAGCCTTGCAGGTCTTAGTATCCTTTAGTTCTTTGCAGCTTTGACTGCATTATAAAGCTTATTTTCTTATTTTGTTCCCAGATAATTTTGACAGTCAACAGGAAAGAAAACATTTGTTTTATCTAGTTGCTAACTAGATAAAGCATTATAAAAGAGGTTGTATCAGAAACAACATAAGAATCTCTACTTACTCTTTTAAAATGCTGCAGTTTCTTTTCTCCATCCCAACTCATACCTCAGTGGCTTAGGGCTGACTCATTATTTCCATATGCTTGGGACTGGGGAGAGAGACTATGTCTATACAAAGGGCAGAGAAAGAAATATTCAGATCTGTGATGCATGCAGAGAAAGTCTGTAACATTTAAGATATTTACCAAAATACTCCAGTAGTCCAAAGAAGTTACAGTAAGCAAATTATCTTGGAACAAATTAGCTGATATCTAATTGAATTTCCTACCATGGCTTACATTAGTCTCATGTGCTGAAGACTACCTGTAGTGGGTTCAGAGCTTGATAACAATGAAAGCTGGTGATTAATTGTCAGACATAAAGCAGCTAAAAGAATATTTTGAGAGGTATATTGTAGACAACATTGCTAAGTTTTTATATTGCAGTTCTGAACGTTACCAGACAGTCATGTGAACTATTAGCTTTCAAGTCAGAGAACATTTTAAATCTCTCAGGAAAGCCACATTAAGGAAATTTAAGTAATGATGGCCTACTGTTCAGGAAAAGAAACAGCTGTTTATTTTTTTTCAGTTTTTCTTATATTTATGTGATATAAACATCTTTCTCCCCTCGGTCCCCCTTTGCATTATAAGTACTTCTAAATTACTACTCTTATGTTTTCACTGAGAACTGTTCTTTATGCCATAATCTGCCTCTTGATCAAGTTTGTCTCCTAAATTAAAAATAGTGAGTTGAAATTGAAAAGTTGGACTTTTGAATTTTGTCATCCTTTTTATGCTTTGAATAAGAAGTAAACAAGTCCAAAGAACAAACTGGCTAAGGCTTTTTTATATTTCCATTGATATTCATACATGACTCTATGAATTATAAAGCATCTGATGAGAGATTAATTTCTTCTGAGATCCCTGATAGAATCATGCAACTTGGATGTGTCAGACCAATACGCTGAGTAATGTAAGAAACAAGACTTGGTAGCAGAGACGATCACATATTAATGTGTCTAAACAACTCTGGGATTGAAAGTGATTCACCTATTGCACCTGGAGATCTGGCAGCTAGGGCATAACCATACGCTTCTTTTTGCACAGAGATACACAAAAGTTTAGAGGATTTCTTGGACAAAGTGTTTCTTTAGTTTTATGGAACTGAAAACCTAATGGATAAAACACTTTATAGAAAAAAAAAAAAGGCTATTTAGGATAGGTGAAATGCCATATACTGTATTTTTGTAAAGAATATACTGTATTTCTGTAAAGAGGTGTAGAGTTCATAGAAGAATTGTATCAATTTTAGCTGTTTTGGTAAATGAAACATGAGAAAGTGTAATAAAAGATGGTTTGGAATGTTTCATTAAATTAGCAGAGAAAGTATTATGGGACTAATCTTTATCCTCGATTTTCCTAATTCTCCATGATAATGGGAACATGGCAGTATAGTTGACACGGGCATTTGATAGTTCTGAGCATGTATACACCAAAGATTCTCAAGCAAAATTTATATCACTGTTTTAGTTCTTCATTTTCCTGGTGGTGTAAACTCCATTTGCAGAAAAACAAGACCTTTCTCTTTGATGTGATTGTAATGCAGTTCTGGCAAAGTTGGTAGGGTTGGTTTCATGATTTCACTCTACAGATTTAGTTGTTAATATTTGTTTAGCTTTACTTTCAAATTAATAATTGCTCAACAATAGCTCTTCAAAGCAGAAGACAACAATCTTGTCACAGTTCTTTTGGAACACTGTTTTAACAGTTAGCAATCAATTTGCACCAATTATTTGAAATTGTCCCTATTTTCAGAACTGGTGTGGTTAAAACTATGAGTACCATGACAGTCAGCACCACCACCAAACAAGAACTCTAGCATACCAATCCTTGCACTGTAAATCAGTTGTAGATCAAGATTAGTTAAGGTTTGTCTGATACTGTGTATTGTAAATCCTAGTGAGTACACTTCATATACAAACTGGTGTTCCATTTACAACCAGTTCCCAAACCTCAGGAGATTCAGTGGAAAGTTGAATTCCTCTGCTGAATCTCCATGGCAGGTTTTTAGTTTTTTTACCTTGAAGCACAATTTAGGTGAAGCATCTCAGGTAAAACAACTTAAAAAAAGAGAATGTTCCTGAGCAGTTTTGAGAAACAAAGGGTGTATTTGGGAACTAGTACCAATTGTAAAAGATGGTTCTTCAACAAAAAACAAGTCATTATCTTCCTACTAAATCAAATCAGAATAGCTCTTAGAAAGACATAATTTCCTTATGATATCTCTTAATTTTTAAGGCTGACATATCTTGACATGATGGCAGCTGATGACAGGATTAGGAAGGATTAGTCAAGACAGTCTAACATCTGAATAAAGCTTTGACAGGGAGCCTGGCCCCTGCGTGTTGTTACTGCACAATCCATCTTGTTAAATACTGTGTTATGAAACTCCCTTTTTGTTATATTTCTGATAAATATAATGATAAAAGACAGACTAGTTATTGCTTAGTGCTTCTTTTTAACAAGTGCTCTTTGTAGGGTTTCAGCTGAAACATGTTCATCCTGCCAGTAGGGAACCAGAACCTATTTCTGCATGGGGAAGATCACAGTTTCACTGTGCTGCCTTCCAGAAATAGCATGGAAATTCGTCTAGGTTTTCTGTACATTCTCTTCCTTTCTCCTACATACGAACACATGCAGCCTCCTGAGGACAGCAAGCAAAGCCAAAATGAACAGGGTGATGTAATGCTCTGTGATGCTGGGGTGAGGCAGTGCAGACCCTGCATCTCCTGATGGCAGCACATGGCCTGCTTGTTATATGATAGACCTGCAAACTCAGTCACCATCAAATATCCACTGCGAAATACCATGCCATAGGGTACTGATGACACACAAACTCTGCCAGTTGTAAAAGATACCAAGATGTCTGCTGTCTTACAGGAGAAATGACTGAAAATACGGTATGTTTGGTCTGATGTACATAGCACAGGGAATTCTGAGTGGAGATGGTGAAGATTCTAAAAATATGCAGATAATATTTTGATATCTCCTACTGGAAAATATCTCCTTACAGGCTATCTGGAATTCCACCAGTGGAAGATATAATTTAAAACATAAAAACACCTGTATGCAGAAAACAGTCTACATCAAAGATAAGCTAGAAAATATTGTGCTTGTGTTTGTAGTACAGTATTTTCAATTGTATTTTGCTGCAAAATAATGTGGTAAGGTTTTGTGTTTGCTTGTTCTCTGCTTTTTTTCCTGTTTATTTTTCTAATTTGGATTCCTTAAATCATGAGGCAATGGTGTATTAGCACTACCAGACTGGCTTACTTATCTTAATTTCAGCTGAGATCTAATTACATCCTCCCCTGCTGGACTTTGCTTGAGTGAAGAATTTGCTTGTATGTTGTTATGTGCAGGGAGTTGTGGTTAAGTGTCAAGAAGAATCTAAATCAAAGTAATCATCAGGCTTTTTTATACCTAGTTCTCTGTGTTAGGCAGAGATTCCAATTCCTGTAAGTTTAAAATGCTAAACCCTGGGGATGTTCCGTGGTGTGTGGACTTCCCTGAAATCTTTCTGTAGAAAGCATTCCTCTCCTCCGTATGTATGTAGAAATGCATGGAGATGTGTGGCACTGTCCCAGCACTGTGTCTCCCCTGTAAGTACTCTGCAAGGTAATGAATTTTAACAGGATGAGTTTGCACCAGATGAAGGTAAAGTGAGGTGAGGAACAAGCAAACATTATTTTTTTTGATGTCCTTAAACTCATGTGCTTCTTTAATGAAATGCAATCAGGGTCCAGGGCCTTCTCTTCTAGGAACTTCAATTTAAATGTGAGCATTGCATGGAGGTGTTATTGAAGTTGGAGCAAAAGGCAGTTTCAATATCAGAGCGCTCTAGGGTTGCCAGAGAGCTTTAGGGGTGTCTGAAGTTAATATCAGACAGGCTTTTTTTCTGAGACCAGTGTTTCTCCTCCCTAATTGTTATCACAGACAGTTAAACTGAAACTAACTCCACAGTATATAATTTTAAAGGAGGGTAAGGAAAACTGATCCTCGGTTGTTATCTAAACCTTGATGAGGTGAAAATCCTATGTATTTTTCTGACATGAGGATGAGACATCTTCATAGAGGCAGGAAATTACACTTAATTTTTTACTGCAGCATCTTAGAATTTGCATTGCTTTCTAAAATGTATTTTTTTATTTTAAAAGTTATCATTATAAGATGCAAATTTTATATAGCTTTAATGATAAAGCATATTGCCATTTATTGTTCCAAGTACCATAATAGCAGATGTTTCTCATGATGTGGTGGAAGTACAGATTTTATGTCCTTAACACGTACTCAGGCAGATGTAAATATTAGTACAGCTCCACTGTTGTTCATATGCAGCTGAGGAATCTGAGGACAAAATTTATTCTTCATTAGCCATGGACACAGTATTTGTAATAATTTACAGCTAGGTTAGTAGTCCAAACAGCAACCATATGCAGTGCTGTGTTGTTTGCTGGACTGTGGATTACTTTAGAAACGGTATATGAAAGACAGTTTTGGCTCTTCTAAATCTGCCCATGGCTTCATTTTGCCACCATTCGTCATAGTATCTGAGCAGTTTCCAGACAATAATGGGCAATTATAAATTCCTGGGACCAGGAACATTTGTAAGTTGTTGTATTACAAGGAGGAACTAGTCTTTTAAATGAAATTCTTAAACCCTGAAGGATCCTTGAGCTGCAGGCTCACAACAACTGACTAGGAGGGCTGATTAAGGTTTCCTTCCCTGTTTGACCCAGGCACTTTGGTTTTGTCCTTTGCAGATAGGTGTTAAGTATTTGCCAAATGGAATTCTGTAGATGCCGTTTGAAAAAAAAAAATCCAGTATTAAGCTTATGAGCAAACTTACTGATGGTAAGACTAGGTTTGTCTAACTTCTCTGGAAGGTCAGTTTGTGAACAGCTATAAAGTTTCATCTTGGCCTCTCAGTATTTTCATTTTAGTTTCAGCATGAACCCTGACAAGCCCTAATTGATTTTGCGTTGCACTTGCAACAGTTTAAGAGTGCACCAAAAAGACTCCATAACTGAACTTTATGAGAATGTTATCCTGCAACAAATCACACACAGAATCACAGAATCAACAAGTTTAGAAGAGACCTGCAAGATCACCTAGTCCAACTGTCACCCCAGCACCACCATAATCATCCTCAAATCATATCCTCAAGTACCACATCCAGATGTCTCCTGAGCACTTCCAGAGACAGTGACTGCACCACCTCCCTGGGCAATTTATTCCAATGCCTGACCACTCTTTCAGTGGATTTTTTTTTTTCTAATATCTAATCTGAACCCTCCCTGATGCAATTTAAGGCCATTTCCTTAATGAGATATGGTAGAACAGACTGACTACCTTCTTTCACTACAACCTTCTTTCAGATAGTTGTAAACAGCAATGGGACTCCTTTTCTCCAGACTAAACAACCCCAATTCCCTCAGCTATTCTCGTAAGACTTGTGCTCCAGCCCCTTTACCAGCTATGTTGTCCTTTTCTGCACATGCTTGAATATCTCAATGTCCTTTTTGAAGGGAGGGGCCAAAAACTGAACACAGGATTTGAAGTGCAGCCTTACCAGTGCCAAGTACAGAGGGACAATCACTGTGTGGTCCCGCTGATCACACTGTTCTTGATAAAGGCCAAGATGCCACTGGCCTTCCTGGCTAGCTGGTTATACTGCTGGCTTGCGTCCATCTTGTCAAACAGCACTCTTAAGTCCCTTTCTGCTGGTCTGCCCTCAAGATACTCCTCCTCCACCCTGTAGCATTGCCTGGGGTTGTGACTCAAGTGCAGGACCTGGCATTTTGCCTTATTCAGCCTCATGCAATTGTCCACAGCCCACTGATCCATCCTGTCCATATCCTTCTGTAGAGTCTTTCTACCCTCTAGCACAGGGGTCCTTAAACTACGGCCCAGGGGCTGGATATGGCCCCCCGGGGTCCTCAATCCGGCCTCCTGGTATTTACAGAACGGCCCCGCCTCTGTCCTGCCTGGGGAGGGGGCCGGTACGGGGTCCCCTGGTCCCGACGCGGGCAGCAGCCCCGGGAGCGTGGCCGCGGGGGCACCCCGGCGGCCCCCTCATCCCAGGGGGTCCCTGGGGGCGGCAGCGGCGTCCCCGTAGTGCCCGTGGGCTGTGAGGTGATGGCTGAGCACAGAGGGCTTCCGGGCTCTTTGGCTTCCTGTCCGGCTGCCGAGCACACGGTCCCCCCTCTCACTGGGTCTTGGACCACGTGGTCATTCCATCTATTCCCCTCGGCACCTTCTTTTGGTGTTTGTTTTTTCTGGGGTTATCTTTGAGTTAAGTTTGGGGGGTTCCCCTAGAGTTTGTTTCCTAGTAAAGCCCCCGGGGCAAATAAACTGTTTTCCCTGCTGTTAATTTTGTTCAGTCTTCTGTCATCATTTTAGTGAGCCCTTGCATAGTGAAGTCGTGGTTCTAAACCACCACACCCCCCCTCCCTCCAGCTCCCAGGCAGGACAAGCAAGTCAGCACCAGTGGGAAACACGCACACCATCATGTCAAAAAAAGAGAAAAATTGACTCTG